>OW388298.1:46985641-47074539 GCA_936450465.1 Gibbula magus
ACGTGATTTTCTGCACCATTTTGCCTGACTAAGTGAAATAAAATGAAACAAATAAAAGTTTTAAAATTATGAAAATCTCAGCAGGTTTTCAATGAAGTCCGCAGTAGGCCTACTTTGGGTGTTCAGCTTGAGCGATTTTAGCACGTGCTTCTCGCATGTGAAATTGAATGCAAGAAGTAAATGTTCGAAAATCTGCACTTCACTCGATCATTGTTTCATCAGGGAATTTGAAATTAACAAACAACAACGAGCAACGATACAATCACATATTGAAGGGGTGTTGGCGCTGCAGATGTGGTCAAGTTGCGCCAGTAGCGGTCTTCATTGATAATGGTTTTCTTAAAAGTTATTGACTCGAATCACACTTTTACCACGATTTGACTGGACTGTCATATCAGTTATTGTTCCAACAGAACCACCATTAATTATAGCTTAGAAATCATTTAATTCCCCAGCTAAACAATAATATAGGCGTTTCTGTTAACGGCAGTGTTGATGAATACACTGGTAAATAAATAAACTGTTGCATTCCATATGCGACATCCATTTTTATATACACACGTTAATATATATACATCACTCGCTGTCGCTCATAACAACGTAGAACTTGTGTAGAACATGCTATCTACAATAGATAACACAAGATAACCACGAATAAATGTCACAGGAAAGCATTAATCAAGGCTTCATTGATGCAAAAAAAAATTTCCTTTCATATTACTTGCTGAAATATGTTATAATTACTTCACTATACAATGTTTCGGCTTAAAGACATTAAAGGGGACGTACTAGCCCCCGGCAGCGTTCCTCATGTCTATTTACTGCCTGTAACAGCGAGTTACCCACAATATATCACCAGACTATCACGCAGTTGTTTATAAAAGGAAGTAGTGTAATAATAATGTCAGTGAAGATGTGAGATTTAGGGTTCAAAGGTCAACTTATTTTTTAAATTGACTTTTGGGAGAAAGAGACAACCAGGTTAATCGGTGGCGGAAATTCGCTTGAATATCAACTGAACACTAGTTCACCATTTCATTAAAACAACGAGACATATTTAATGATAGAAGTTTATTATAACTAGAAATTCTATGTCAGCGTGGTGGTTATACAGTCTGCCCCGGTAACAAGTAATTGTAGATTAATAATTGAATGTGTCAAAGAAATAAATAGACATAACAGATAATGCATTGGAAATTATACATTATACATACATATATACATATATACATATATCAATAGAATGGAACACTGATATGTAACATATATACACAAAGAAAACAGTTAAGCAGCCCCTGATATTTGTGATGATATATGAGAATATTTTAAACAGTCAAACAAGTGATGCGTGACACGTTCGGGGCATGCACGTGCAACATGCTACGCTCGAGGACCAACAAAAAGCAGTATGGCCCAACTGCATTTTGTGGTATGTAACGTTGCTTTCCACAGCCATTCAAGCATGTCTATTGAACATGGCACGAAGACGATTGTCAATGGATCGCAGAAATCAAATTATTGCAGAAATGTCCTTTAAGGCGGTAGGAAGAAACCTGGGCTACCATTACACTGCGGTTAGTCGTTCAGTCCGGAAGCATGCGCAGACACGAAGTGCAATGGACCGTCCAAGGTCTGGACGACCAACTGTCACTACAGCTCGAGAGGACCGGCAACTTTGCAACGAAGTGATATGAATTGTCATTGGCTCGCAGGTCTAAGCTGCGTAGAGGTTTGGTAGGGCGGGTAATTTGAGTACAGATTTCTCTGATGAAATTTCCCATGGGTGATATAGTGGAGAGTAACGGAGCATATATAAAACCCTGGGTAACCGAGGATGGTACCCACAGGAACATCCAGCCAACTGTTAGGTATGGAGGCGGCTCTGTTATGGTATAGAGATGCCTGTCTCATGACTGCAAGCTAGATTTGTTCACCTTCAGGGGCAACTTAACGGGAGCTCAATACATCCGGGACGTGCTACAGCAGGTCGTTGTTCCTCATGTCGATAACCATGCACTTGCTACACAACAACAGTACATGGACGACAACGCCCGGCTTCACCGATCACGTGCCGTTGTCGATTACATGCGATCCAACGCAGTGACAACTTTACCCTGACCAGCAGTAAGCCCAGATCTCTGGAGCATGTGTGGGATATTCTAGGGCGGCGACTCCAGGCTCGGAATCCCTCAGTACAGAATTTACATGAGTTGGAGGCAGCTCTACACGCTGAGTGGATGTTATTGAAACAAGAAAAGATCCGACGTCTGTCTGGAGGCATGAGACGTAGGGTGCAGTGTGTCATCCAATGTGTACGTGGCGGTCCTACCGGATACTGATCATTCTTATTGAACATGTACACTAGGATCTACAAAGAACATTTAGAAGTGACAATGCCAATGCCAATGCAAATACAACCTCAAAAGCAATAAATGTTCTCACTTGCATGTACTCCAAATGTGTAGATGTTGAAGTGAAGGAAACATGTTTACATCACATCGACAAGAACATGATGTGTAAAAGAAATACGTGTTTGTAAAACCATTTCTCTTTATCTTGACATTTTGTACAAGATAAAGATGAAATCACTCATGGAATATTTTGTAATATAAGATACCCACGGCAATAAAACACAGGCGGTCAATGCAACCGAGTTTGTGCATTATGAGACAATAAACCTGCTCGTGATTTTAAACGTCAGTTAGAGCGTCGCTTAGCAAATGACGTCATATCTTACGTCACTTTGATTGTTCAATGCCAGTGAATGTGTTCTACGACGGGAGGCATTAATATTTTCTCCACGTATTATTTAATATAAACTGAGTAACTGTTTAAGGGCATCTCATATAAGAAAAAGAAGACTCGTTGTTTTGCTTCATCATAGAATAAAACATAGTAGAGAACCTAAAACACTCAGGACTGCGCCCTTCGTGTTCTGTGCTCCCTGCTATGTTTTATTCAACGATAAAGCATGCCAGTTATTCTTCTATTTCTTAAATACAAAGAACACGATATATAACAATTTCTATTTTGAGAGAGTTTCTCGTCATCCATTTCCCCTCAACGGGGGTGAACCTCCACAAGATAAGAGAGCGGCTTTACATTGAGACCGAACTGTCCTTCCATTGAGTACTCGGGGATGTGCTTTGGTTTCACGAATGAGAATCTCTGCATGAGTCCAGTCAATATAAAGAATATCTCCATCCGGGCGAGAGCTTCCCCAAGACATCTTCTTCGTCCTGCTGAGAAAGGTAAGAATTGGTCCACAAGCCGCTTGTTGATTTCCCCGCCTTCTGTCAAGAAACGCTCAGGCCGGAAGTTATCAGGGTCCCCCCACACATCCGGGTCGTGGCTAAGGGAGAAGAGGTTGACGAACACGGTGGTGTCTTTCTCCAAAGTGTAACCACCCAGTTGAACATCAGTTGTGGTTGAATGAGGGGTTGAAAGCGGTGTCAGGTTGATGATTCTCATAATCTCGTGGATCGTTGCTTCAATGTAGGTCATCTTGCTTCTGTCTGACAATGTAGGTTGCCTCGCTCCCAGATGCTCATCCAACTCAGATTGGATACGTTTCTGAACATACGGGTTCTTGGCAAGGTACAGGATGGTCCAGAGAGTCGTGGTGGCAACTGTATCGAACCCTGCTGCGAAGAAATCTCCCATGGTTGACAAGATCCGTTCCTCCGTCATTCCATTGTCCTTGTCTTCTTCTGAAAGATCTTCACATGCCTTGAGCAGGCTATCAGTGATATCTCGAAGATGGTCAGCATCGAAGGATTCCTTGTGTTCACTGATGCGTTTCCTCCTGATGAGATTACCGCGTTTTAGGATGTCCATAAACTGGTCAACCTTCGTTTTATAAAAGACTTTCATCCAAGGAAAAGCGTCAATGACGTTTCCAGCCTTTACAAAATTTGAAAAGCGTCGTGTCAGCAGGATGTACTCCAGGAAATTCTTATCTGTTCGTATGTTCTCCCTCCGTCCATAACAGAGTTGATAGATAATGCCGGCTACTGCTGTGAAGACGATGTCGTGGGGGTCAATAGGTGTCAGCTTGAGTGAGTCGAGCTCTGCCACAAGGACATCAACTTGTTCCACAATAATCTCCTCAATCGGGTTGTTCTTTGCATTTGCAAAAGCATTAAAGGAGGATGTTGCTATTCGCTTGTGCATCTTCCATGTCCTGTCAAAGACTCCAAATGACAAGCCTTTACCATTGTGGAGAGCTTTGGAGGAGAAGACTTGTGGTCTACCAGAGAAAGCGTCCCCGTGCCGGCACAGTGCTTCCCGAATCATTGGCCCGCTAAGTACGACAGTTGGTTTGGATCCGAATCTGAGTTTAATGATGTTTCCATAAGTCTTCCTCATGCTGTCAATAGTTTTATCAGGTCGTTTTCCCAGCAATGGTAGATGGCCGACTATTGGGTAGCCCCAGGGGCCGGGGGGTGTGGGTTTGGTGTAAAGGACTTTCTGGACGAGAAGCAGCAGGGCGCTAGTCGCCAGGACAAACCAGCCAGTAGACTGATTGACGTGCTTCGATATATTCTCCATCAGGAACTCCATACTGTCGTAGAGGGTCATTCTGAAACATTCAAGAAAGTGATTTATCACACTTTATGTTGGATACATTTCATCAAAATGGAAAAATCTAAATTGTAAAATTTTATGTTTTTTTCACAATGAAAGGAAATGGTTTGGAAAACAGGTGGGCTTATACAAAAGTTTCTCCAGCGTATACATTGTTTAAGAGTCCATCCACAAAAGATCAATGTAAAATTCGAACTTCAGTGTGGACATGTCGGTTGCACGTGTTTGTTCGTTGAATAGTATATGATATTTAATTGCTGACTTGTGAAGTCGTTTTGAACATATAATGTTAACTTCAAAGTCAATATCATGTTATTTACCATTGGGCTTATAAGGGGTTATTGACCATAAAACAATGATGTAATGCATATGGATCAATGATTGTTAGCAGATCAACTCAAGATATGAAATAAGAGGGACTATTCTAGATCATAACACAAATTACCTGTTTTCGAAAAACGTTATTATATTTTAGGAAAACAAAAACCATTCCTATCTTCAATCTGTATACCAATGACTACAAACAAAATATAATGAAACCAACAAAGGGTTTCTAGATTAGTTTAAGACAAAGTAGTTTCTAAAAATAGGCATAACTTGAAAGATCTTAAACTTCTTGATTTTCTATACAGATTCTTGCAAAGAATTGTTTTTATCATCCAAAACTGTGTTCCACAGGAGATATCGCTTGTGGGAGATCAATCGATATCTCCTAGGAGATATCGTTTTGGCAGTAGATTTTGCACAATGCCCTGTCACCGTCAACTACATGACATCACAAGGCATTTACATCATCGAGTAATGACATCACAATCCTATGACGTCATAAACATGATGACGTCACAATGCTATTACCTCACCGCACTGGAAGTCAAATGGCAAAGATGTGCTCAGAGATGTACACTATTTTCACTGAAACGTAATAAGAATGATTTTGGATGATAAATAGAATCTCACCCTCGTGTCTTCTGATATCAAATATATCAACACTCGTTGATAAAGGTAAAAATATCCTCGGCAAGCCTCTGATATTTGTAACTTGTATCAACTCGTGTTGATATATTTGATATCAGAAGACACTTTGGTGAGATTCTCTATATATTAAATTGATAGTTGAGGACTAATCTTATTGACAATGATTTATGAAGTTTCTGAGAAAATGTTGTCACGTTTACTGGGAATGTTGTGAAAGCATAACATTCCTGGAATGAACGTCGACTTGGATTGATAGATACTTTCCAGGAATGATTATCTTTTCCAAATACTTGATTTGGTTTGTCGCATTACAAAAAAAGATTTTGATGAATCAAATCATTATTTCAGCCAAGAAATATATAAATTCGTGTAATATAAAAAATAAAATTCCAAAATTCACTAATTAAAAAATATATATTAAAGGAGATATTTCTTGTAGAAAAATTCATTTAAAAAAATAAAATTGAAAAATTCCAAAATAAATGGAAATCACTCATCCCAATATTTAGTAACTATGTATATAAGAATATTCAACGAGTTGCGAGGAATTACGGATTATCTGTCCCGAGGTAATTATTGTGATAAACTCCGAGCTATAGCAAGGGGACAAAAAAACCGTAATTCCGAGCACCGAGTTGGTTATTCTTTTTCTTACCCAATATTATGTTCATGCGTCAAAATCGAAAACCAAGACGCGAATTCACGATCTTTGATTATTCTGTAAAATACGAATTGTACTCATACGCCATTCATAAACTCTCTAACACCTTCAAGATATCTAAATAGTTTGCAACTTGTGTCCTTTTATCAGAAAGATCCTAAGTAACTGTTGAATTTTATTCCCAAAATGGTTTACTGACGTAGTAAGCAACTCATTTATATTGTAAACAATGTCGCAGATTGAGAGAAAATTAGTGACAACGTGAACTGACAATCGTTCATTTGGAATGCAAGAGAGGAATGTAATTACGTCACCAAATGACGTCATGGGTAATGACGTCACAAAGCCATGACGTCACGGCAGTGCAGCCGACCACTCTTGCATGCTTCTTCGCCTTTAATTCGGTCTCGGAAACATAGATTGAACATGATTTTCCATTTTATATGTTTTACTGACGTGTGACTTGAAATTGGTATGCTCAAAATTGTTCATCTATGTGATTTAGTTAAAATAGTACAGCTTAACAATTCATGAATGGGCGTGAAGAAGTTCCGTCAACCATGCACAACGCAAGTTATATTTAGAAAAACTGTACTTCCCATGAGCATTATGAAAACTTTAATACCCCGTAAATATTTGCCCGCTTGGGTAAGAAAATAGACCTTGGAACCTATGGTAACAAATAAAAAAAATGTATTTGAATATGAGCAAAAGAAAAACAAAAAACTCTTCAAAGTCATCATAAAGATTACCATAACATTACTGAATATATGATATGTTAGAATATATGTCACTTATAGAATATATGTCATTGATACAAGAAAGAGGCGAAACTCTCAAATAAAGAACTGGCGAAAAGGTAATGATTAGTTCAACCAAGGTACGAACTGAAGGAACGCGCCTTTCAGATTTATGATGGAATTTGCGAAGGGAGAGCTCGACATGTTTCTACATTTACATATCTGGAAAATTTTATTGTTTGTAAATGGAGAATACGGTGAGACATAAAGATTCAAGTCGCTGTCATCTGATATTATTGAAATGATAAACGGTTAACAACATTCAACCTCAGCGTACACGTATGTGTAATCAAAACAGTCAGAATAACAAATCATGTAGTTGTTAACGCGAGGCTTGTCACGACTACCCAATTAAACATACTAACCCAACAAAACGCGTTTGCAGCTCATTTTCCCCTGACATGTAGGAATTTATTAACATGAGCCTAATAAGAGGGGTGACTTTTAAATATTAAAGGGGCAGTAGCACGTTTTTTTGCAAATTTTTTTCTTTCAAATTTCCCATTTATAATGATAGTTTATGTCATTTATATTTATGTCATTTATATTTATTTAAGAGGGTAAAACATTACACAAACTAATAATCCGTAGTGGTAATAACGGTGTTGCGTAGGCCTATAAAGCAAAAATTGCATGGCGGCCATTTTGTTGTGAACACATGTTATTGTTTCGATTGCAAAACACGATTCCCATGGCTTTATGGAACCATGTACAGCATTTTGTAACTTGATTTTTCGAAGAGAGAAGGTGTTTAACAATTTGTGATATTATTATTCTTTTGTGTTTCGGCAAAAAGGGTGGAGTCCATCCTTCTTTTTATCCCGTGTGGGTATATTGTTTTCCCGTTATAGCCCCGAGAGATGTGACATTGCGAAGTTCGATTGCGAAGTTCAAATGCGAAGTTCGATTACGAAGGCATTTTATTCAAATGTAAACCTTAACCTCAATTTCATATGAGGTTGAAATTAAAGTTGTAAACACGTTTTGTTAATAATCTAGAAAGTATCCACCAAGAAAGATTTATAATATACACATAATTAAATCAATTAAGGTGAACTTGACATCAGTAACCTGAACCTAAGGCAACTATTTAAATGAGCCTCTACTTCAATGAGCCACTACTTCAATGTGCCACTACTTCAATGAGCCACTACTTCAATGAGCCACTACTTCAATGAGCCACTACTTCAATGTGCCACTACTTCAATGAGCCACTACTTCAATGAGCCATTACTTCAATGAGCCACTACTTCAATGAGCCATTACTTCAATGAGCCACTACTTCAATGAGCCACTACTTCAATGTGCCACTACTTCAATGAGCCATTACTTCAATGAGCCAGTACTTCAATGAGCCACTACTTCAATGTGCCACTACTTCAATGAGCCACTACTCCAATGTGCCACTACTTCAATGAGCCACTACTTCAATGAGCCTCTACTTCAATGAGCCACTACTTCAATGTGCCACTACTTCAATGAGCCACTACTTCAATGAGCCACTACTTCAATGAGCCACTACTTCAATGTGCCACTACTTCAATGAGCCACTACTTCAATGAGCCATTACTTCAATGATACACTACTTCAATGAGCCACTACTTCAATGAGCCACTACTTCAATGAGCCATTACTTCAAGAGCCAGTTCTTCAATGAGCCACTACTTCAATGTGCCACTACTTCAATGAGCCACTACTTCAATGAACCATTACTTCAATGAGCCACTACTTTCAACGAGCCATTACTTCAATGAGCCACTACTTCAATGAGCCACTACTTCAATGAGCCATTACTTAAATAAGCCAGTACTTCAATGAGGCACTGCTTCAATGAGCCATTACTTCAATGGGCCACTACTTCAATGGGCCACTACTTCAATGAGCCACTATTGTCATGTTGGATACTTTTTCAAAACTCCGACTCGACTGCATTCGTGGCTTATATCTCAGATTATACACGATGACATCTGAAATAACTTACCGCCGATGTTTTATTCGACTTATATCAGTGAAGCGTATCTGCCGGGTTTCACGTTGGATAATCGCGTGCATGATATCTCATCGTATTTAAGGACTTGTTTAACTGTCGACTTAACATACTTATTATTATCAAAACAACTCAAATCACCCATATATCGAATCCTTAAACGTCTAACTTAGTCAATGCGCAACTGACAATTGCATGATTATTGTATTGTATAATTAGCATGTGATTTAGTCAATTTCAAATACCCGATGATCTGACGAAATGCAGTGACAATTCATTACAAAGCTAATTAACGTGGCCCTCGCTACAGGCGAATAGGTGGCCAATCTAGCAGCCATGCTGCCGAAGCTACAAGAAAACCGGTTTATAAGAGTTGACATAATAATCAATTGCAAGTGTATCTTGTCTCGATTTTATGCTAAATGATTCAAATATAAAATGTACAGGGAGATGATCTGTCATTCTTTGAAAAAATGCATTACTGTTTAACTTTAACATCTACATGCAATGGCTAAATTTTAGAAGAATAGGGCGGGTTCATTCATTGAAAAAAATCACAAAAATCGTGTGCGATGATAAAATAAACCATTCAAAAACAAGGAACTTAAAATATCATGGTAGAATGGTTAACTAGATCCTTTAGACACATGACATTAATTGTTTCTACACTCGCCTGTGCAGTATCAAAACGAACACAAAAATATAATGATATAGTTACAATGTACATAAAAATTAATTATGCTGTGAAATCAATATTACAAATATGTTCCTGTTATGTCAAATGAAATAATCAGTATTCCCATACACAGAATGATACTGAAGTAAAGAAATTAATGTCATTTAAGAAAAACGCAGTCCTGTAAGGAGTTTTATCAACCGCACTGAGCACAGAGCGTCACTGTGCTCACAATTCAAAGGAAATTTCATGTTAAACAGATTTTTCAACATTACTATTTTAAATACAATTGTACGGAAGCGTATTAGTGTCATAAAAAAAAAACTATCTCTCCTCTCTATCTCCACATGTATCTCTCTCCTCTCTATCTCCACATGTATCTCTCTCCTCTCTATCTCCACATGTATCTATCTCCTCTCTATCTCCACATGTATCTCTCTCCTCTCTATCTCCACATGTATCTCTCTCCTCTCTTTCTCCACATGTATCTCTCTTCTCTCTATCTGCACATGTATTTCTCTCCTCTCTATATCCACATGTATCTCTCTTCTCTCTATCTCCACATGTATTTCTCTTCGCAGGACACAGCCAGCCGTTTGAGAAATTTTGTATAAATCATTGAAAAAATTGCGCCATTCGCATTTTTGGGTTATGGATATTCTTCAATTTACGTGATTAATTCATATACGTTATAGATGCAATCTTGACATTTTGAATAAAATGTTTCTCACTTGTATGCGATATGCAGATTGTTATCATATTTTCTTTCCGTTACCGCTTCAATTTCTTTTTCACCCAGCGAGTATCTCCAGGAATTATTTTAATAAAAATACCCTTCCGTAAAAATGTAAAACTAAATCATTTAAAAAAAAATTGTTTCCAAGTTGATCGAATGCAAATAATAAATTGAATTATTTTTTTAACTGTTCAACTACTGCAACATAAATAAAGGTTTGCGCAATTGTTTAAAACAAATTACATGAAACAACCTACCTATTGAATTCGAATAGTGCACAAGTGCTTCAATAAGCGGCATTAACTGTCAGAGCACAATCACGAGACACCCGGTACTCAAGAATTCCAAATTCCTTATGACAAGGTAGAACGCTTTTCTAGGCCTTATATGTACATTGAGAAAGTGTCCGCACTAGCTAGGGTTATCATTATAATACGTTACATTGTCATGTAATATGTGGTTATAAAAACGTCATTTGCAAAACTTGAAAAATAGTGACAGTGCTTTATAAATCTAGTCCTTTATCTGACTGTTAAGAATTTATATGAATGTTTATGTAGAAATATTTTTGCAAAACGTTGAATGGAAAGTGCGGTTACCTTAAAAACTAATTATATACCTTTCAAAAGCAGGGGATTTTGGAGAGCAATGGAGAGTGATTATGCTGACGTTGACGCTGTGGAATGATATTTGCATACATTAAATGTATAATCGTACATTGTGGCATATGTTTACATAAAATCAACATTAATAATAAAATATGGACTTGATGGCATAATTCACGAATAACTATTTATTGAGTGATGAAATGTATGATGGCTAAGATGAAGATGACTGTGATGATGATGAATATGATAATTAAGATGATGATGATAATGATGATGGTGGTGATGACGAATATGATAATTAAGATGAGGATAACGGTTGTAATGATGAATGTGATAATTAAGATGAGTATAATGGTGCTAATTATGAATGTGATAATAATGATGATGATGACGGTGATAATGGTGAATGTTAATGTGACAATAATGATGATGATGACGGTGGCAATGGTGAATGTTGATATGGCAATAATGATGATGATGACGGTGGCAATGGTGAATGTTAATTTGACAATAATGATGATGATAACAGTGGCAATGGTGAATGTTGATATGGCAATAATGATAATGATGACGGTTGCAATGGTGAACGTTGATAGAACAATAATGATGATGATGACGGTGGCAATGGTGAATGTTAATGTGACAATAATGATAATGATGACGGTGGCAATGGTGAACGTTGATATGACAATAATGATAATGATGACGGTGGCAATGGTGAATGTTGATAGGACAATAATGATGATGATGACAGTGGCAATGGTGAATGTTAATGTGACAATAATGATGATGATGACGGTGGCAATGGTGAATGTTGATATGACAATAATGATGATGATGACGGTGGCAATGGTGAATGTTGATATGACAATAATGATGATGATGACGGTGGCAATGGTGAATGTTGATATGACAATAATGATGATGATGACGGTGGCAATGGTGAATGTTAATGTGACAATAATGATAATGATGACGGTGGCATTGGTGAATGTTGATATGACAATAATGATGATGATGACGGTGGCAATGGTGAACGTTGATATGACAATAATGATAATGATGACGGTGGCAATGGGGAATTTTAATGTTACAATAATGATAATGATGACGGTGGCAATGGTGAATGTTAATGTGACAATAATGATAATGATGACGGTGGCAATGGTGAATGTTGATATGACAATAATGATGATGATGACGGTGGCAATGGTGAATGTTGATATGACAATAATGATGACGATGACGGTGGCAATGGTGAATGTTGATATGACAATAATGATAATGATGACGGTGGCAATGGTGAATGTTGATATGACAATAATGACGATGATGACGGTGGCAATGGTTAATGTTGATATGACAATAATGATGACGATGACGGTGGCAATTGTGAATGTTGATATGACAATTATGATGACGATGACGGTGGCAATGGTGAATGTTGATATGACAATAATGATGATGATGACGGTGGCAATGGTGAATGTTGATATGACAATAATGATGATGATGACGGCGGCAATGGTGAATGTTGATATGACAACAATGATGATGATGACGGTGGCAATGGTGAATGTTGATATGACAATAATGATGATGATGACGGTGGCAAAGGTGAATGTTGATATGACAATAATGATGATGATGACGTTGGCAATGGTGAATGTTAATGTAACAATAATGATAATGATGACGGTGGCAATGGTGAACGTTGATATGACAATAATGATGATGATGACGGTGGCAATGGTGAATGTTGATGTGACAATAATGATAATGATGACGGTGGCAATGGTGAACGTTGATATGACAATAATGATGATGATGACGGTGGCAATGGTGAATGTTGATATGACAATAATGATGATGATGACGGTGGCAATGGTGAATGTTGATATGACAATAATGATGATGATGACGGTGGCAATGGTGAATGTTGATATGACAATAATGATGATGATGACGGTGGCAATGGTGAACGTTGATATGACAATAATGATGACGATGACGGTGGCAATGGTGAATGTTGATATGACAATTATGATGACGATGACGGTGGCAATGGTGAATGTTGATATGACAATAATGATGATGATGACGGTGGCAATGGTGAATGTTGATATGACAATAATGATGATGATGACGGCGGCAATGGTGAATGTTGATATGACAATAATGATGATGATGACGATGGCAATGGTGAATGTTGATATGACAATAATGATGATGATGACGTTGGCAATGGTGAATGTTAATGTAACAATAATGATAATGATGACGGTGGCAATGGTGAACGTTGATATGACAATAATGATGATGATGACGGTGGCAATGGTGAATGTTGATATGACAATAATGATGATGATGACGGTGGCAATGGTGAATGTTGATATGACAATAATGATGATGATGACGGTGGCAATGGTGAATGTTGATATGACAATAATGATGATGATGACGGTGGCAATGGTGAATGTTGATATGACAATAATGATGATGATGGCGGTGGCAATGGTGAATGTTAATGTGACAATTATGATGATGATGACGGTGGCAATGGTGAACGTTGATATGACAATAATGATGATGATGACGGTGGCAATGGTGAATGTTGATATGACAATAATGATGATGATGACGGTGGCAATGGTGAACGTTGATATGACAATAATGATGATGATGACGGTGGCAATGGTGAACGTTAATGTGACAATAATGATAATGATGACGGTGGCAATGGTGAATGTTAATGTGACAATAATGATAATGATGACGGTGGCAATGGTGAACGTTGATATGACAATAATGATGATGATGACGGTGGCAATGGTGAATGTTGATATGACAATAATGATGATGATGACGGTGGCAATGGTGAATGTTGATATGACAATAATGTTGATGATGACGGCGGCAATAGTGAATGTTGATATGACAATAATGATGATGATGACGGTGGCAATGGTGAATGTTAATGTGACAATAATGGTAATGATGACGGTGGCAATGGTGAATGTTGATATGACAATAATGATGATGATGACGGTGGCAATGGTGAATGTTGATATGACAATAATGATGATGATGACGGTGGCAATGGTGAATGTTAATATGACAATAATGATGATGATGACGGTGGCAATGGTGAATGTTAATGTGACAATTATGATGATGATGACGGTGTCAATGGTGAATGTTGATATGACAATAATGATGATGATGACGGTGGCAATGGTGAATGTTGATATGACAATAATGATGATGATGACGGTGGCAATGGTGAACGTTGATATGACAATAATGATGATGATGACGGTGGCAATGGTGAACGTTAATGTGACAATAATGATAATGATGATGGTGGCAATGTTGAATGTTAATGTGACAATAATGATAATGATGACGGTGGCAATGGTGAACGTTGATATGACAATAATGATGATGATGACGATGGCAATGGTGAATGTTGATATGACAATAATGATGATGATGATGGTGGCAATGGTGAATGTTGATATGACAATAATGTTGATGATGACGGCGGCACTGGTGAATGTTGATATGACAATAATGATGATGATGACGGTGGCAATGGTGAATGTTAATGTGACAATAATGGTAATGATGACGGTGGCAATGGTGAATTTTAATGTGACAATAATGATAATGATGACGGTGGCAATGGTGAACGTTGATATGACAATAATGATGATGATGACGGTGGCAATGATGAATGTTGATATGACAATAATGATGATGATGACGATGGCAATGGTGAACGTTGACATGACAATAATGATAATGATGACGGTGGCAATGGTGAATGTTAATGTGACAATAATGATGATGATGACGGTGGCAATGGTGAATGTTAATGTGACAATAATGATAATGATGACGGTGGCAATGGTGAACGTTGATATGACAATAATGATGAAGATGACGGTGGCAATGATGAATGTTGATATGACAATAATGATGATGATGACGATGGCAATGGTGAACGTTGACATGACAATAATGATAATGATGACGGTGGCAATGGTGAATGTTAATGTGACAATAATGATGATGATGACGGTGGCAATGGTGAATGTTAATGTGACAATAATGATAATGATGTAGGTGGCAATGGTGAACGTTGATATGACAATAATGATGATGATGACGGTGTCAATGGTGAATGTTGATATGACAATAATGATGATGATGACGGTGGCAATGGTGAATGTTAATATGACAATAATGATGATGAAGACGGTGGCAATGGTGAATGTTAATGTGACAATAATGATAATGATGACGGTGGCAATGGTGAATGTTCATGTGACAATAATGATGATGATGACGGTGGCAATGGTGAATGTTGATATGACAAAAATGATGATGATGACGGTGGCAATGGTGAATGTTGATGTGACAATAATGAGGATGATGACGGTGGCAATGGTGAATGTTGATATGGCAATAATGATGACTAAGATCATGATGTTATTGCTGATGTAATCAAGGAAACGTATGATGACGATAATGATGACAAGGATGTTGAAGATAAAAAAAAAGCATGACGATGGTGATGACAACGGTGAAATGAAAATGACGATTAAACTGATGGTATTGGAGATTTGAAACTAACGGGAGGATGGTGACAAATATATCTTTGTTTCATTTTCAACTTTCAATGGAGTACATGTATGTATCTGCGGCTGTCACGTGGGCGCTAGTCTGACTCCCGGCTGTTGTTACGTTCTTGATGGGTTCGAATCCACGTCCCAGTCTATTAACCATACCTTATTACAAGGTAAAAGACAGACCCGATGTATAGACCATACAGCTGCGTACCGAAAGTTTGTTCATCTACGTGTGTATCTTAGTGCAAATATCATGTAAATTGACGTTCATCGTAACATTGATAAAATTCTACAACAAACAATGACAGTGAATAATCATATACCCATGTAAAGCAATCATTCTCACACATATCTTGTGATTGTCACGGCAGTAGTGCATGTTTATGAAATTTGGCATAATGAAAAAGACAGAAGGGGTCAAATTTTGAAAATTCATTAATTATCAAATAAAAGTTGCCATATTGATTAAATAAGAACAAATTCAACACAAAAACTTTGAATGAGTATTAAAGGACATATACATTGTATGGTGTATGTTACACCCAATTGATCACCCATTGTATATTTCACAGAAGAAAATAAAAAATGCAGTTTTGAAAATATTTAGCTGCCAAAACTATAACTGCTTACTCTATGAGATACCAAATCAGATTATGTTATGGAACACTCAACTGTCTTCTTATAATACAAAGCTGCAAGATGATCGATCTAGTTTTCGCGTTGATACGATGCTTCAAAAACATGCCAAATTGTATGATATTTGCACTAAAATGAACAAGTAGGTGAACAAACTTTCGGTACGCAGCTGTAGGTAAAAATAATTCAGATTAGTTTGTCAGCATGGGTGGGGTACGTCCGGAAACATTCTGCTTTTTCTGAAAAATCAGTTTATTGCAATGAGGTAACCCTAAAAATTAAATTAATATGAACCAACATCAAGTATAACTATACACTACTACAGCTACTACTTAAAATCGCTCATTGAGCGCTCAATGTATCGCTCAAGGTAGCGCTCATTCTCTCCTGAACGACACGGGGGATTCCTCGAGGTTTGCTCGCTTTGCTACGTAGCGCTTCATTGAGCAATCGGCCCTGATGTTAGGGAGTTGAGTGGCAGCAGCGTAGGACACGGAATTGGCTCCAAATGTTTTCAGTTATACTGCATACAGGTACAACTACATCCTCGGTTACCCATGGTTTTATATATGCTCCGTTACTCTCCACTATATCACCCCTGGGAAACCTTATCAGAGAAATATGTACTCAAATTACCCGCCCTTGGCCAGCGTGACGAATTCAGTATTCAAAGAAAATGCTCAATGGGATAAGACGGAAATGGCCAAGGGAGATAACCGGTGACAGAGAGCTAACACAATGACCTCGCCTGCTTTGAAACGAAGTGATATGAATTGTCATTACCTCGCAAGTCCAAGCTGCGTAGCAGTTTGATTGGCTCACGCCGGCCAAGGGCGGGTAATTTTAGTACAGATTTCTCTGATAAGGTTTCCCATGGATGATATAGTGGAGAGTAACGGAGCATATATAAAAACCATGGGTAACCGAGGATGGTACAACTAGTAAGTGTGTAAGACTGGAGCGAAGAAATCGTTCTGCTTTATGTAGTTGTATCAGGTCCTGGAGATATGATGGACCTATGATGTTGATGCACTGAAAGACAAGGGAGAGCAATTTAAATTCGATAGTCTCACGGATACGGAGCCAGGGAAGAGACTTGGGGGCAGCTGCAGGTTATATGGGAACGTAGTATGTTCTTGTGATGATACGGGCAGCTTGGTTTTGAATTCTGGAAGGGCTGTTCTTCAGAGATACCGATCGATAAGCTATTACAATAATTGAGGCGTGAAAGAACAAGAGTGGCAGTTGCGTCAATGGTTAGGATATTGCGTAATGAAGCAATATTTCGGAGATAGAATAAACAGAATTTACAAAGGCGTTTTTTGTATTGATGCCGGTCCAACTGCAAATCAATATTTCTATAGGACGGCAAGATTGGGACCCATCTTGTCTTGGGACAACACGGCATTATGAACTATCTTAGGGGTGTAGGACACGAGAAATCCATGCAGCACGTGCTGCACGATATTCTCAACCATCTAGCGAGTGCAAGACACGATAAATCCATGCATCACGTGCATCACGTGCATCACGGTATAATGAACAATCTAAAGGATGTAGGACACGTGGAATTCATGCAGCGCGTGCAACGCGATATTATGAACCATCTAACGGGTGTTTGAATCTGGAAACCCATGCACGTGATGAACGAGAAAATGTTGAATCTAACGCTAAAGTCATGCGTTTTCTATAAACGCGGCATTTTCACAAGGTTGTCCTTTGTAAAAAGTGTCCGTCAAACTTATAGTCAGTTCAAGGCGAAATTCTGCCCTGGCATCACACATAACGTCGAGTTACATAAATCGTAACTATTATTCTCTGTTAGTCTTTCAGAACGTGAAGCAGTCCGGAACGAATTATTTGATGGTTATGAAACAGGGTTGAAGGTTTTTTTTCAATTCAAACTGCATTTATGTAAACGTATGTAGGTGTTACGGTTAGCATATGAGATAATGATCATGAAGTCCCGAGAGGAAAGAAATAATTCTTTATTTTCAAATGGTATTATATAAAACACACACGATTAATTAGATTATAATTCAAATGTTCTGATGAGAAACAAAGGAATACATAATGTCAAATACAGTACATTTATATTCACCAGAGGTATTGGAAGTTGATGAATTGGGGATGAGCCCATTGACAGATGCTTAACTTCAAGCTGGCATATAGGTAAAATCCAATAGTATATAATAGTGCCCATGTATGGATGGAAATGTAGGTTATTTCTCAGACAGCACTATTTATACTCACTATACTTCTCGAAAGTGAGATAACATTTCCAGATTGTAAACATTGTATGTGAACAATATCTAACACTTACTTGAACCTTGGAAGGGAGGTAACTCTGAACCACCGTTTAGCAGGTAAAGGAAAGGGCGATAATTCCAGTTCTTTCCCTGACATTGGAGCTTAAATTAGTGTACCCTTCACAGAAACATGTGTGACCCAAAAGCAACTAAACTTAGCTATTTATTAACAATTAAATAAAATACATTCTAATAATACTGGTTTGCTTTCTTCCAACGTCAGCTGTGTGTATGAGAATAAATAAGATACCCAAGGCAATAAAACACAGGCGGTCAATTGATGGGACCGACAGCGTGCTCTATGAGACAATTAAACGTTCTCGTAATTTAGGACGTCAGTTTGAGCGTCACTGAGGAATTAACGTCATATTTTACATCACTTTGACCGTCTCTCTGATGAAAATAGACGGTTTTACGAGGAATAAAAATTGCAAAATAGTGCATCTACCTGGATACGAACTCATATCGTTCAAAGGTTTCCTCGCAAAACCGTCTTATAGCAGCCCGTAGACTCCAAGTCAGTTAACAAATCACAAGATGTCCAACAAAAGTTTTCGTCTGTTTCGAATGCTTTCAAAACAGCGACCGTTTAAAAACTATGATGTGATTGGTCATCTATAAGACTGGACTTTGGCTGCGTTCTGAAACTGGTTCGGAACACGCGCATATACTCCGACCTTGTGGCGAGGAATCTGCAGAACCTGTTCGTATCCCGGTGGATGCATTATTTTGAGGTTTTATTCCTCGGAACAAGGTCGATTTTAATCAGACTATTCGTGTTTTATGCTCCCTGCGATGTTTTATTTTACGATAAAGCACGCCAACTAGCCTTCTATTTCTGTAGAGGGTAATGTCCGAGTAACTCTGCATTCCTTAAAAATAATGGAGCCGAGGCCCAATTTTTTTAAGGAATGGTGAGTTACGAGGATATTACCCTACTTAAATTACACTCAAAAGTTTGCTCTTTTATCAAAATTGCTTCAGAAAGTTAAAGAAATTAAATTTCTACTTAAAAAATATGATGTGATGTGTAACTCTCCATTACTGAAAAATAATTGAGTGAAAGTACAATAGGATGACGTCACAAGTGTAATTTAATAAGTATTTCGGTAATATCTCTCAAAGTCGGAATGTATTGTTTCTCATGTGACAGCTTTAAAAAGTACATCTATATATTATGCAATCACGGGTTCTAACACTTGTATGACAAATTGAGTAATGTTTCCGGATTTTCCCTGTTACCCTTAAATAGCTTTTATGTCGTGTTATCGCCTTGGGTTCAAATTAATGTTACAGTTTAATGTGAAAACATATAGGTATAAAAAAATAAATGTACTGCTAATTCTTTTTACCATTAGCAATTTATATCTTAGTTATTACTATATTCCTTAGTTGTACCATGGTGGCGTTTTGACATTTCTTTGCTTGGCAAACCACACGTTAAAGTATGATATATAATTCCCCGGGGAAATCAAGACGAAGCAGCTATATTATTAAAATAGGATGCAACTAGAATGTGACGTTTTTAATTGACTTTTATTTGACATTTTGAGGGGCAGTGAATAGATAACCGATAGGTTTGTCGTTACCACCTTTGAAAAAAATTCTTTTAATCTCTCACCTTTTTCTACATTGCAAGGAAGGAGAATTTTCAAATAGGAGCAATGTTCTTATACTCTTAATGACGAATGCACAGCGTGTATATGGACTCGTAGAGATTAGGTTTATATTGACTTCCGGTTCTAGATGCTTTACGGCTGCAACATTGGGCGGGTCAACCAGTGTGAACTTTCATAAAAACTTCTTCTCTGTAGAAAATTACACAAACTCATTGTTCTGCAAACAACAGATTCTCAAATCCACTTTAAGCAACTAATTTCATTTGTGAAAGAACGTCAATGAATGTAACGTTGCTTCTATTTGAGATCCCACTCCACACTTCCACTATAACCCTCCAATGGAGCACAAAAGTGCTCTGTGAGCACAAGAACTCCCGGGTTCCTTATCCTCCAAATAAGCAGTGTGAAAGTAAGGGTTATTCACGAAAGGTAATGGTCTTATGTAAAAGTAAACACGTATATTAAGTTTCGAAGACATATAATAAGTTTGAGCCACACTATGTTAAAGTTTAACCTGTTTCAGAAAGCCGAACACTTAAAGTCAAGGGTCTTCTCTAAATATGAATCCCATTCGTCCCCGAACAAATATACGTATAACCAGGTTTATCCAAAGCATGTGTTAAGTTTCAGAAAGATTGATCAAAACCTGTGTTGATTTCAGAACAAAGGTCCTGTCAGTGTGAACTCGCAAAGCCGAGTACTCTAAGTCAAGGGTCGTAACTCTGAAATATTTATCCGATCGGTCCCAAAATAGCACATGCGTATCTCCGATGTACATGTATATCCAAAGCTTTTGTAAAGTTTCAGAAAAATTGATAATAAAACTGGGAGAAAAGATGATTTCAGAACACATGTTCGGGACGGATAGGACGGACGGACGGGCTGCGCCATGATAATGACAAGTGCCTTATTGGGGAGCAGGGTAACGCCATGTCCAGATGCCTTATTGAAGAGCAGGGTAACGTCATGTCCAAATACATTATTATTGGAGAGCAGGATAATGGAATCGGTTAGTGTGGCCTGTTTCTCTGTTGCTAGTTTCTCATGGCATGTAATTTTATTTATTTAGTTTGTACCTGACATGTCACTCCCCCAAAATGCTCCAATTATTACCTAATTGTATCCTTCTTTAACAGAAACTACGCCTCACTAAACATTTCTCAACAAACGCTCTGTAACAGCAAGTCCACTGTGTCACGCATAGTGAGCTATAATGAATAGAACATTTGTGTCGGTCTTCTGAACATAATTTTTCTAGTCCAGATATTTCACAAACCTCTTCTGTTAACATTGTAAAGAAGAATTAAAGTTATTTGGTTTTTAAAAAAGAAATTACATAAACTTATATAAAGTGATTTATTATCAGTAACGATAAATGCTTACATAAAGTCAGTGTTTTGTACATACTCTTAAGCCGCAAAGTACAGCTGGAGCCGACGGCTAATTTATAATAGAGTTCACCTGTTGTTTATTGACAGTTACAATTTGTGGTTTATAACACAGGGTTGATGTGTATATTATATAACACCCAGGCAACACACTAAGGGATCATGAGAAAATGCCTCAACAGAGTAGAAGGGTGGTATGCACAAATGCACACTGTTCAGTTAAATGTTGTAGTTGTTTGTAGGTCTCAAAGGTTGTTTTTCAAACATGCCCACCAACGGCGGTACATGAGTACAAAGAACATACATACATAGTTACAAACGTACACCGAGATGGCACTTATATAAATACATATTATCATAATATAATGTTGCATATAATATCATACAAACATTACTTTTGTGTAGTAACATCAAAATTTCTATTGATATATGTGATAAACTTTGACAAATTTCTTAACAATGTTTCAGTGTATAGAAAATTGTACAGAACTGTCAGATTTAATTATCGTGATCAACACACACACCCATGATGTTCACTCGCTTTATTCCCAGGATGCAATTCAAAAACAGGACGTTGACGTCACCCTCTCTCATCATTATGTTATTATGTAATAAAGCATTGTTACAGATATGTTCTTAAAAGTGTGTTTCCCTCATATCTCGCGTATAAAGGAAACATTCGTCCGAGTGAATATATAGTATTAACCAGTGTGACAAGGCAAAACTTGACTTTGACTTTAAAACGACAGGCTATAGGTAACAGTTGGACACAAGGCCCGAATGGTCTAACTTACCAAAAACATAGCCTCTGTAAATTACTGTTATTATTTTTAAAATGCCATTGAAATTGTTTAATACGTTTACTGGACAAACAATGCCTTATACTAAAGACAATATATCTTTACTAAGTATTTTTTAAATGTTTTACAGGAATCGGGAAGCATTGTCTTGTCAACTGCATTTTTTAAAAACTGAAGAACTTTAAAAGTGAATACTGATGCAGAAAAAAGAACTAAGATCCCAATAAACAGTTGACAAAATTGTACATACTTGATCACTTCCCCTAACTGTTCAAAATGAACCAACAGTTTTGATATAATAAAATGTTTATTTGTGTTATGTTCTTCTTTTAATACATCCCGCCGTGGGCGAGACAACTTTGCACTAGAGATCTTGGTGCCGTTTCACTTAACGTTCGTACCTAAGAATGTTCGTAAGCAGTTACGACCGATGTTACGAATTAATAAAAAGATAAGAGCGTTTCACTAAACGTTCGTAAGAGAATCGTCAAATAATCCTCGTTACGATAAAATCGTAAATAAAAGTGGAACTCTTTGTCGGGGGAAGATACAAAAGTTTAAAGAATTAAGTAACAGGTGAACGCAGGTGAAATAGTGTGATATGTTGAAATATGCTTTTTGAAACGGACCCATATAAGTCAAAATGTAATAAATGAAATTTTGTTTATCAGTTATACAAGCGAATATGATTGCATTGATATTTTTTCATTTTTTTAAAATCGCTAATCGCTAACAAAAGGCATATAAATCAATGTTTAAAAATAACATCGAATTTTCGAGAACTGTTCTACAGGTTTGCGTTTATTGCTACACTGAATTTCAGTGCAGTACTGCCCATGGTCCGCTAGTTCCAGCCGTTGCTCGCAGTTTTCGCCGCAATACATAGCCACATGGCGTTGCGGTCTTTCTCCCTACAATAATACTAGCAGCCGCGATATAAGTAAAATACTCTTGAAAGCGACGTTAAACAAAAAGTCACCTCTTTTAATACAAGTACGTGTATTTGACGAGATATTGAAACTACGTAAACAAATCGGAATCATCTAAAAAAGAAACGGGGCTGTGGGGTTGATTTGACATAAATCTTTTAACAAAATAATACCAAATTAAGCTATTTCCTGGAATGTATTGTATTGTTTCTCTTCAAGCCTAGCATACAGTGATTACAGGAAATGTAACACATTATTTGCTTTAATAAAACAAGCTGGAGGAATGGACGGCATTTCCGTCTCTGTACAAATGGTGATTGCCGTGAAAATAACATTGTTAGTCAGTTATTTTCTGATTTTGTAAATATTCATCAAAACAGCAACATATCCATGCCAGGAGATTTTCCAATGAAGAAAAGCTTCTTCTTCCAGAAACAGGTTCAGGGAAACATCTGTATCCAGTTCGTAGATCAAATTGGACGAATCAAGCCAATAAATTTCGTTTTGTGATTTGGAATCATTTGTGACATGGACAAATTGTCCGTTACATAATTTCTTAATCACCAATTTTCTGTGACGTATTAGAAAACCTCAAGGTAACTGATACCTACGCACCTCACCCTTGACCTACCATGCTAAATCACAATGAGTCTGTTACATATTTTTTTTAAATTGTCACAATAAACCAGACATACTCCCACCCCAAAAGTTCACAGGAAAAGTGGGGTAATTTGCAGTATTTATCACCGGAACTTAATTCATAACATGGCCTCCGAACAACTTCAGTGTCTCGTAAATTACAAATTCCTCAAATGTTCACTCGTATCTACACTAGAACGGATGTGTTTTTGTGTTTAACCCCATTGCGGTACGAGAGATTTCCTTATGCATTGTGTAACAACTTCATTACGTATACAAAAATACAAATATGGCCTAATAATAAGGCTAATATACTCTTAAATGTACCTGCTCGCTTGACGCACGACAGTACGAACAATGAGGCGCCATTTTGAAAGGAATGCGTTCGAAAAAAGATGGAAGTAATTCAAAATAGCCGTTCAGCGTTCCACAACTGTATACGATAACAAACTGTGACATCATCATGAACCGCCGTGACGTTGTGTGATGTGAATTGACATATGATTAACATCGATATTTGTGTCCCTAATTTCAGGAATTAAAAGTGACAACTAAGAATTCATCAAAGTAAAACCCAGCCTCTCGTTTTATTTCCACTAAATGAAGACAGACAGACAGACAGACAGACAGACAGACAGACAGATAGTTTATTCAGTCTCACCCCATATATACACATACATAAAATAATATCAATAAAATATAAATACATCTGGGACACCCTAAAACTAGGGTTATGAGAGACTATCTATACATATAAAAAATGCAATGACTTCAAATAAAAGGTATGAATGTAAGAGTAAACGTGGTTATAAATCAGATACTAAAACTTTGGTTAAATATAGAATAATACATATATATCCACAACTGTATACGATAACAAACTGTGACATCATCATGAACCGCCGTGACGTTGTGTGATGTGAATTGACATATGATTAACAGTGATATTTGTGTCCCTAATTTCAGGAATTAAAAGTAACAACTAAGAATTCATCAAAGAAAACCCAGCCTCTCGTTTTATTTCCACTAAATGAAACCTGAATGGTGTCGCCTCAGGAAGTCGACCTTTTGAATTTACTAAAATCTCAGGAGGTCGATCCTCGGTAAGCTTTGAAGTTTGGGTGTTGTTTTAGTACGCTGGTAATCTCCTAACGATGTGGTTACAACGTTGGTGTTTGATTGAACACATCGAACACTGAGTTCATATTTACTGAGATTTACTGAACATAATTTATGAAGTGAACATATTTCAATAATAAATAAATAAATAGCTATATAAGGATATATATATATTGGGAACAACGTACAAACATGTTATGTACACAAAGGCTGCATGTACAACCATTAAACCGTGCGTAGAAACCATTTCACCGACTAACAGAGCTTAATGTCCTCGCAAAAACTTATTCTGTTGTTTTGGACTGTGTTATGCCTGGTTTACACTTGCCCGCAAAATGGCCATGCCGCATTCCGATGCGTTAAGCATATCACGGAAGAAATCGTGCAGCAAAATCAACAAAAGGCCTGTCAATAAAAAAAATTCGTGAACGCGCGTACTCCGGCTTATAATTAAAGTATTAGACCATTTTAAGCGCTCTTCCGCAATTGTCGCATTTCCCCCCCTCAACCGTACGCAATGCTACACAGATACCTCTCTTACAGGATCCAGCAACACACGTCATGAGACCAGGTGCATGGAGGGACATTCACAATGGACAGTTAGAGAGTTTGAGAAGCATGCAGGGCCGAAATTACAGTAAAGAGGCCAAGAACCAACGTGATTACCTGTCCCACTACTATTCATCACCTGCAGGATCTGTTCCTTGGCAGGACAACATGGAGTTCTCGTGACAGAGATGTGGTCTATATGGTCAACCTTTTTACTTATCTATGTATCTAATTTTGAGTAATTTACATCCCATTAGAAACGCAGATAGCACCGACATGGTTAAGCAAAAAGGAATACCATACTTTACTACACGTGTCGGTCACAAGTTGAGCCTCTTGTAGTTGATCTGAGAGTTTACAAACAAGCAAGGATGGTGAAGACATACATGTATGATCAGTGTTAGAATTCCATGATAACTTTGAGTCTAAAATAGTGACGAGATATGTGTATTCTTCCACAACCTCAATATCCTTGTCATCTATGCTTACTTTTGAGTGAGATGGCTTACCTCTTCTGAAATCGATTATCATTTCTTTTGTTTTATTAACATTCAAAAATAGAAATTTTGAACTACACCATTTTACGAAATTATTAATTGCATTCCTGTAACACATTTCAGATTCTTTAATAAGTCCAACCAAATCATCTTCGAATTGAACTGTAAATGGTGTGTCAGTGTTACATCTACAGTTATTTGTATATAGTATGAAGAGTATGGGTGAAAATACGCAGCCTTGTGGCGCACCTGTGGCTGGACAAACACATGATGAATCAGTACCATGTACACAAACAAACCGTGGTCTGTTGACCAGAAAGGAATTTATCCATCTTATCATTTTTGAGTTGACATTCATGTCTAAGCGTTTCTTCATTAATACATGAGGTTGAATGGTATTAAATGCTGAGCTGAAGTCTACAAATAATATCCTTACATATGAACCACAATTCTCTTAATGTTGACATATATTATTTTGTTCAAAAGGGTAATAGTAGCATCCTCAACTCCTCTACTAGGCCTGTAAGCAAATTGTAACGGATCTCAGAGTGGATTTATTTGATTCAATAATATAACTTTTATCAGACGTTCAAAACATTTCATGACAATTGAAGTCAATGCAAAAGGTCTATAATCATTATTGACCAATGGTTTTGTTTTCTTAGGAACGGGACAACCTTAGAGGTTTTCCCAAAGGATATGTACTGCGTGTGTATTTAAGGAATATTGAAATATTTTATGGAATATTTTAGACAATTGTTCTCTGCATTCTTTCAGTACAATTCCACACAAATTATCTGGACCACAAGCTTTACGTACGATGATTCGGAAAAAAAAAGAATTAATTACATCGTCAATAGAAATGATTAAATCATCACCTGGAGGAAGAGAGTCTAGAACCAATGTTCTACATGTATTATCTGAGAAGTCAACAGAATCAAATCTTGAATAAAAAGTATTAAGTTCATTTGAGAATGTGCTGTTATCGGTACATTCAATGTCCTGAGGCTTTTTCACAGATCCTATGATAGTTTTGAGTCCACTCCATACACTGCGTATGTTATTTTCTGAAAATTTGTTTTTTTTATTTTGGATTTATAATCATCTTTACACTTTCTTGTCAGATGAACAATTTCCTTTTGAATTTCCTTTACTTTAACTTTATCCCCTTTTCTCATCATTCAAAACATACTTAAATGTCACCAATGGCTTATTATTAGGATAAATCTTTATAACTTTAGTGGGTACAACACTTTCCACACAAAAATTATGTAGTCAGTAATAACATTTGTTAATTCATTCAAGTCATTTCAAATACATCCCAGTTTGTACAGTCAAAACATCCCCCGAGGGTGTTTAAACAATCTTTAGTCCAAGATTTAACATATTTAACAACAGGTTTTAAGTTTTTGTTTGTAAGAGGGAAGAAGATATGCAGTATTATGATCAGACGTTCCAAGTGGGGGTTTAGCAAATGGTTTATAAGCGTCCTTCACACTGCCATAGATATAATAACATTGAATGTATTGAACTGAATTTATTAAACTGCGATATCTTCAACGGGCGAGTAGTAATCAGGGTTACTCACTCATTTTCACTCGGGTTTAAAATGAATACTTTATTCAAGCTAACTGTTAACTGATATTACTTATTGAATATAGTCTCCGTGTATATCATGAGCAGCATTTTATGTATTTTTACCAACTAGTGATTTATAAAGTTAGTTTCTTTATATTTCTATTCATAATGAATATGATTCGGTAAACAAGTAAACCTTTCCGTATGTTTCGCTCTAGGTAGGTAGTCGATCCGACTTTTGTAGTTCACTGTAACATTAATCCTGTGTGAAGAAAACAAAATACATCAAAGTCTGCCGCATGTCGACAATATGCTATGACGGATTTTCTAACTGTCGACTTCCTGCTACGACCCCAGGGGAGGAGCGCGGGTCCTTTTGTCAAAAGAATTAAAGATTCTGACAGTCTGCGGTTCTGAGCGGAACTGGTTTTGTCGGGGCTTTTAATGGCGGTAGATAGGACAGACAGACAGACAGACAGATATAGTTTATTAAAGTGTCACATGTATGTACACATATAAAATACGTAAATACAGACAGTGTAGATGACATAATACATCCAGCCTTTGAGACACTGTTACATAAAATACTTATAAAATAGGAACAAAAAAGTATAAATAAACGGGAGCAAAATTTACATAAACCATTTATGAAGCAGAGGCAAAAGAACAATATAATAAAATGTAACCATTAGAAAAAGACTTTCCTCCTTTTAAACGTTTCATTCACAGTAACTGATAAAATAAATAAAATTGAGGGATCTGACGACATAAAAGCATTAAAAGTTGTTTTTCATTTTTAAAAGGGGAAATATCTAACAAGGATAAACATTTAAATCTCAGGTCATGATAAAAGTGACAATTTAAAAGGAAGTGAATTTCATCTTCCATACAGTGACAGAATGGGCAAACTCTCTCGGGCACGAGGTGGGGGGTTTGTTGTAACGTCCTGTTTCGATGGTGAAAGCAAGATTTCCGAAAGGTAGTTTGGTGAAGTTTCGTCTAGTGTTTCTGTTAACTATAGTCTTTAAGTAAATCTCTGGTTGACGATTTTTCTTAAACAGCCTGTATGTTCTAAGTTTGTTGCCATTGATGTTCTTCTTATCATCTGTAAACCATGATTCCTCATCAAGTCTCATCGAGCGCCTCTTCATGTCTCTAATAGTTTCCCCAATAGTCTCAGCAACGTTGATATCGAATTTTCTGCATAAACTGTTGATGTATTACGTGGCACACCTAAGAAAAAACGAATAGCTCTGTTTTGGATAGGTCACTGGTAGATAGCAGAAGAGAGCGAGGAACGGCGGATGACAACGTGCACATTTTGACGGATAATGGCTTGGAAATTCGCGTTTACACTTGTCCGCGCTGAGTAAAACGGTTTGCGCATACTTCACGCGATGTTCCGCAATTCAGATTTGTTTGAAATTTTCCTCCGTCGTTTTCCGCACGTTAAGCCGTGGTAAACCCAGTTTAAACCTTATAAAGCATTTTCCGGGGAGATATGATTTGTCCATTTTTTGTACTCCAGGACGAGATATTTATCGAGCCCTCGCGGGGGCATTTTGCGGGCTTGTGTACATGTAAACGAGATATTAAAGAGCCCATTTTAAGCGTGCGTTTCACCATTCCGTATTGTACGTGTCCGGGCGTTCATCAATGTTAGTGAAACCGAATAGCTGAGCGCGGCCCGTTTCCGTGTAACCGCCGAATGACTGCTTGTGTGCATGATGATATAAAGTGGTAGATGAGTCAACATATCCAGGAGAAACACTTGCGATGCGTCATGTGCTAACACAACTGATAGGGTCCTATCACAATAGTATGGTCTGAAGAAAGAACCATATACCTCAGTTACTCTTGTACGATTATAGTATTAAAGTTGCAAGCTTAATTACATGTCAGTACCAGCACAGTACCAGCACAGCAGCACTATGAAATTCATATGTAAATATTGGATTGTCCTTTTTATTCAGATTTACGTTTCAACCGTTTTACCCTTGCTTGAAAGAAGATTAATAACTGTTACAATATGGATAGTTTTTTACAATTTACCTCAATTATGCAACACACTTTTGTGCAGCCTCTTTTAGCTTCCACTCTTAATCAAATGTATATGAGGAAATTATCTTAGAAACACTGTTTTATGTTTAATATAATTTTACTGCATTTCTTATATAATATATTTTACCAATATATACTATACATAATGTATTTCTATATTCATGCTTTTATTTCATATTGTTTTAATACATGTATGTACACATATGTGTCTCATAAGTCGTTTACTGGCTGGGCCCTAATGTATCTGTATATGCTTGATTGTGGCGTGACACACAAATAAACATTTCTTCTTCTGTAAAGTATTTCCTCTATGTAGTTGTAAGCAAAGAAATATAACTAATGTTATTTTTTCTCTGCGTAACACGTAGCGTTCACTATCTATATATGACATACACGTTCGACCCCCTCCAAAGTAACTTGTCATTGTGTATTCAAATGTGGTGATGATGAATTAGAAATTGTTGAATGTTTATCTTAGTTTGCTCTTTACTGAGCATCTTAATTATAAGCGTATGGCTAGAGCTGCAGCGTCGTCTGCTAGTAGAGCACTAGGTTTACTTATTGCTAAATAACTGGGAGGTACGAATTATAGCATTTTTACTAAGTTATTTATACTATGGTATGGTCCGCTCTTGACTATGGTTCATGTATATGGGGTGTGTATGCATTATCATCTGTGAATGCGGTGCAGAATGAGCTATGCGTTATTTTCTAGGTTTACGTAAATATGCACCAAATAATGCTGTAATTGGTGATATGGGTTAGACGCCTTCTTTTATGTTGCAATGGTGCAGTGTTGTTAGATTTACCCGATCCCGATCGATTAACATAAAAAATATTTGATTGGAGTTATAACAAAGCACGTGCTAACAAACGAAATTGGACGTTTAGAGTAAATAAGAAGTTATCCGATCTTGGTCTTAATCATTTTAGTACTTTTACCAATATGTATTGTCTTAAGCATATTGTGTCATCTTTGTAATTTTTGTACAAAATGGAGTGAGAATGTGTGCCGACCTTCAAGTACTAACGGCACAGGATGTAATAAACTTAACCTTTATTGTAATTTTAAGCACTCTCCCGATATAGTGAATGTATGTGATATGTTTCTTGCCTCGTTGTTATAGACGAGCACTGGCGAATTTTAGATATGATATTGCCCTCTTTACGAATTGAATCGGGACGCTATGATGGTTACAGCCCTTGAAAAGCCACATTCAAGAAAATGAGGTTAAAAACAGCGTTGCTCTCCCGGCGATGTGGGTGATTAGGTAATCCTATAAATGTGGCTCTCCTGGCGGTGGACATAACCACTGATCCATGTTACCGTATACAATAAACTGAATATAGGTGATTTTTATTTGTATTATTTGAAATTAATTATTATTTGAATAAATAATAAAGGTCAAATCCATTACAGATTTTAATGATTTATTCCATTCATTTCATCAAAGTAACACAAATATTAAATAAATTGCACAGTGGTGAATGAAAGATTCTGTTTACATTTCTCTGATGTTATAGAAGATGAATGTCGTGTTTTACTGAACTGTCCTCTGGACAAGGATGAAAGATCTCTACTTTTAAATGTTTGTCGTAAGGAATGTTTTAATTTTGATTTTTTATCAGATGGTGTGTTTTATATTGTCCAGTCATGAAATGTGCCAAAACCTGCCATTTACTTTGACTGAAAAGACGATCTCATTTTTATGGTAATTAAGAATATGTTATATATGTACATAAACAATGTTATATTTTTGTAAATATCACAGTTTTATAGTGTCTCTTAACTCCGCACGGAGTGTCTCAATTTTAACTAAGACGCTGTATTTGACTTTGTAATTATGAGGTGAGATTGAAATAAAATATCTGTCTGTCTGTCTGCCTTACCCTTTCACCCGTCCTGTGTCACCAAAAACTACCCTATCATACCTTGTGTTTCAAATATTGTAAGGCTATCTGCATTGTTCTTAATTAACAGTTCTCACGCGATGACCGATGAATCATGGCACATAGACCCGAGTATGTACTCTCGGCCTACAAGCTTTGACTCGGCAGATCGTAGTGATAAGTAACAATATTATCTTCCTAAAATCTCTGGCACTGAAAAACAAAACCATATCCCATTCATGAGCCTGAATGTGGAGTTGGAAAAGTACCTACATGTATTTCTTCGAAAAAATCACGGATCATTTAACCGTACCATTCACAAATCTATGCTCCCACGATTGGATTATGTGCTGTTGTGACTGCGCCTCTAACTCATGCCCGGAAATTGATAATTTCACTGATATGGCTGACCTTATTTGCCAACAAAAGGTCATCTCGACTCGAAATTTTTGAATTGGCAGCCAGGTTCAAAAAGTTTAAACACACATGGTGAACTGCCGGGATATATGCTTAGTCCGTATCTAACTATGTCACTCGCTTTATTGTTGCTCAAGTCTTTTAGCGTGATTACTTGTGTTGTTCTAATCGTGAAATGCGGTGAGTATATTTTTTTTATCATTACTCAACGTTTCAACAGTTTTACTTGGATTTATCTATCTTCATTATTTTTTTTATTTAATTCGTTCATTATTATGTTCATATCTCTTATTCATGTCATATACGACAGGGTAATCTCTCAATATTGTTGATATATACTGATGAAAAAGGTTTATTAATGATAACGTTTCCTAATTTAAACACGACATATACACCTTGAAAAAAGTATTGCAACATCGACATCAAAGTCGCATAATCAGATAATACAATGTTGTACACAAGAGTAAGTCGATAGTACTGATAAATCGATGATTTAGCAGCTATAAAGTGAGACTGAAATTATGTTTCACTCATTTTTATTTGTTTGTTTTTAAATAAACTAGTATGGCTCTCCAACAATACCAGTACTGTTATCCTGAAATATAAAAATCAATAGTTTTTGTTATAATGTCTTTATTCAATTCCTTTTAATGCAACTATAGTGGCTTTTGGGAGAAGTCAATAGTTAAAGAAGCATGAACGCTTAAAGATACAATATTTTGAAATTTCAACAAAGGTTAAACAAATGATCTGGCCGGTATGGATTGTATGACTGTATGTCTCTCCACAGGAATATGGATTGTCTTTCATGATCAACTTGTTACAATCAAAAGAATTCAAATTAATTGCAAACCCTTGTGATTTTAGAGGCTTTGCAAATCAAACTGACGAAACTGTTGACAAGTTTAGTAAAACTTCAACCATCGATATCGTTATAACAAAATGCTTTATGGATGGATTTAAACGCCATAATAAGAATGTTGATTTCAAGAACTGAAACTTACATTTAATCGTGTTGTTTGAATTCAAGACAATAGTTATTATCTATGGAAATTCAGTACCATTACACTTTTATCAATAAAACCCTAAATTGTTTCAAGAATTGAGTTTTAACTTACAAAATAGTCACTTCATAAACATTCATCAAATAACGATTGATTCATTTAGTTATTTGAAGCTATTTATTCTCAAGCACCTCATCTTAGTCTCTAAATCAAGATGATGCAATACCTTTTTCCAAATGTATATTACGGTGCTAAGCTAAGTTAATACCTTTGTCTAGATATTATACAAATAATGAACTTCATATATACAACATACGCCGGAAATTCCTTTAGAATACCGTTACTTTTAACATATTTGAGCTCGAGATCTTGCATAAAAGGTCTGAGACTCAGACTGTGTGATAAGCATTGTCATTATTGTGACTAAGTTTAGTTGTCATTTTGTACATTAACATTTTACATTTTGCATTTTAAAAAAAAACACAATTGAACCATGTGCCACAGATGGTCGGTGCTGTCTGTGGCACAACAATGTTATTGATAAATTGATCATTTCAACCGTTAACTATTTGAAATATAAAATGAAATTGACACTGCGAGAGTCAAATATAACGACATTATCAGCGATTGAAACAAAAATTACCGTCACTTTTACCAAATAAACGCATTTTCTGTATAACTATTAGACATATTTAGCAGCGCCTGAAAGGGACTGTTACATTTAATTCGTATAGCAATGTTACAGTAACCGTAGGTCAAGGTGAGCGCTTTAAACGCGTCTATATACGTTGGTGTACGTTACAGCCAGGTTGAGTGTACGTCTGCACCATAAGCGGATGACGTCATCACGTGAAACTTATAAAAAAAAAAGTATGATACCGCATCACGTGATGCTGACATATAAACTATTTTATTCACGTAATGTTAAGCTTGTAAGTTACTGACAAGTGTTAGGTACGTAACGATATTTATTTCAGATATTTTGTTTACGTTGCCCCAATACTTTACAACAGTAGAACATGGCAAACAATGAGCTAACCACTCCTCCCGACTCCTCAAGACAACTCGATAACCTGTTTGAGGACTATTGTATTGCAATAAATCTTATAACTAAATGTCATGTTGACCTACTATCGTAAAGACACTGCCATAAAGCAGTCATAGTCAAGTACATGTGTCTGTACCTACTGATCTGTGTGGGCATTTCGTGGTCTAATACTTCTGTTAACATTATTTTATTTGAATTGCTGGTATTATTGCAGGGGAAGATGGCGTATCCGCTTTGTCTTGATACCTTAATGTATGGACCGTACTAGCAAACTGGAGCATAGTGGTTCGGGGCCAATTTACCCGGCAAATGTACACTCAGGCAAAATAAAATTGGGTTCGAATCTCGGCGGTTGCACCATCAATTTGTGACCTTGGCCTCTTGTTTTGTTCTTTGGCAAGACACTTCGTCTAAAGTGCACCCAGGCCACCCAGCTGTAGAAATGGTTTCCTGAAATAACAGGTATACGTGTAGTGAAATTCCTTCAGGCTAATAGCAGTAGCTAATAGTAGCCCTTTATGACCAACGGTTTTGTAGAGAGGCGCTGTACATGCAGTTGTTACTTGCTATTCAATTGTACGTAGAACAGATGCTGAAGAAAGTCCATTTGTACTAAAGGCATACGCTGAGGTATGTAAAGTATCTGTTGTACAGAGGACGGTGATGAAAGTCTACCTTATGTACAGAAGATGATTATGAAAGTCTATCTTATGTACAGAGGACAGTGATGAAAGTCTACCTTATGTACAGAAGATGATTATGAAAGTCTATCTTATGTACAGAGGACAGTGATGAAAGTCTACCTTATGTACAGAAGATGATTATGAAAGTCTATCTTATGTACAGAGGACAGTGATGAAAGTCTACCTTATGTACAGAAGATGATTATGAAAGTCTATCTTATGTACAGAGGACAGTGATGAAAGTCTACCTTATGTACAGAAGATGATTATGAAAGTCTATCTTATGTACAGAGGACAGTGATGAAAGTCTACCTTATGTACAGAGGACGGTGATGAAAGTCTACCTTATGTACAGAAGATGATTATGAAAGTCTATCTTATGTACAGAGGACAGTGATGAAAGTCTATCTTATGTACAGAAGACAGTGATGAAAGTCTATCTTATGTACAGAGGACGGTGATGAAAGTCTATCTTATGTACGGAGGACAGTGATGAAAGTCTATCTTATGTACAGAGGACAGTGATGAAAGTCTATCTTATGTACAGAGGACGGTGATGAAAGTCTACCTTATGTACAGAAGATGATTATGAAAGTCTATCTTATGTACAGAGGACAGTGATGAAAGTCTACCTTATGTACAGAAGATGATTATGAAAGTCTATCTTATGTACAGAGGACGGTGATGAAAGTCTACCTTATGTACAGAAGATGATTATGAAAGTCTATCTTATGTACAGAGGACAGTGATGAAAGTCTACCTTATGTACAGAAGATGATTATGAAAGTCTATCTTATGTACAGAGGACAGTGATGAAAGTCTACCTTATGTACAGAAGATGATTATGAAAGTCTATCTTATGTACAGAGGACAGTGATGAAAGTCTACCTTATGTACAGAGGACGGTGATGAAAGTCTACCTTATGTACAGAAGATGATTATGAAAGTCTATCTTATGTACAGAGGACAGTGATGAAAGTCTATCTTATGTACAGAAGACAGTGATGAAAGTCTATCTTATGTACAGAGGACGGTGATGAAAGTCTATCTTATGTACGGAGGACAGTGATGAAAGTCTATCTTATGTACAGAGGACAGTGATGAAAGTCTATCTTATGTACAGAGGACGGTGATGAAAGTCTACCTTATGTACAGAAGATGATTATGAAAGTCTATCTTATGTACAGAGGACAGTGATGAAAGTCTACCTTATGTACAGAAGATGATTATGAAAGTCTATCTTATGTACAGAGGACAGTGATGAAAGTCTACCTTATGTACAGAGGACGGTGATGAAAGTCTACCTTATGTACAGAAGATGATTATGAAAGTCTATCTTATGTACAGAGGACAGTGATGAAAGTCTATCTTATGTACAGAAGACAGTGATGAAAGTCTATCTTATGTACAGAGGACGGTGATGAAAGTCTATCTTATGTACGGAGGACAGTGATGAAAGTCTATCTTATGTACAGAGGACAGTGATGAAAGTCTATCTTATGTACAGAGGACGGTGATGAAAGTCTACCTTATGTACAGAGGACGGCGATGAAAGTCTACCTTATGTACAGAAGATGATTATGAAAGTCTATCTTATGTACAGAGGACAGTGATGAAAGTCTATCTTATGTACAGAAGACAGTGATGAAAGTCTATCTTATGTACAGAGGACGGTGATGAAAGTCTATCTTATGTACGGAGGACAGTGATGAAAGTCTATCTTATGTACAGAGGACAGTGATGAAAGTCTATCTTATGTACAGAGGACGGTGATGAAAGTATATCTTATGTACAGAGAACGGTGATGAAAGTATATCTTATGTACAGAGAACGGTGATGAAAGTCTATCTTATATACAGAGGACGGTGATGAAAGTCTATCTTATGTAAAGAGGACGGTGATGAAAGTCTATCTTATGTAAAGAGGACGGTGATGAAAGTCTATCTTATGTACAGAGGATGGTGATGAAAGTCTATCTTATGTAGAGAAGACGATTATGAAAGTCTATCTTATGTACAGAAGATGATTATGAAAGTCTATCTTATGTACAGAAGTCGGTGATGAGAGTCTATCTTAAGTACAGAGGACGGTGATGAAAGTATATCTTATGTACAGAGAACGGTGATGAAAGTCTATCTTATATACAGAGGACGGTGATGAAAGTCTATCTTATGTAAAGAGGACGGTGATGAAAGTCTATCTTATGTACAGAGGATGGTGATGAAAGTCTATCTTATGTAGAGAAGACGATTATGAAAGTCTATCTTATGTACAGAAGATGATTATGAAAGTCTATCTTATGTACAGAAGTCGGTGATGAGAGTCTATCTTAAGTACAGAGGACGGTGATGAAAGTCTATCTTATGTACAGAGGACAGTGATGAAAGTCTATCTTATGTACAGAAGAATGCGATGAAAGTCTATCTTATGTACAGAAGACGGTGATGAAAGTCTATCTTATGTACAGAGGACGGTGATGAAAGTCTATCTTATGTACAGAGGACGGTGATGAAAGTCTATCTTATGTACAGAGGACGGTGATGAAAGTCTATCTTATGTACAGAAGACGGTGATGAAAGTCTATCTTATGTACAGAGGACGGTGATGAAAGTCTATCTTATGTACAGAGGACGGTGATGAAAGTCTATCTTATGTACAGAGGATGGTGATGAAAGTCTAGCTTATGTACAGAGGATGGTGATGAAAGTCTAGCTTATGTACAGAGGACGGTGATGAAAGTCTATCTTATGTACAGAGGATGGTTATGAAAGTCTATCTTATGTACAGAGGATGGTGATGAAAGTCTATCTTATGTACAGAAGATGGTGATGAAAGTCTATCTTGTGTACAAAAGACGATGATGAAAGGCTATCTTATGTACAGAGGATGGTGATGAAAGTATATCTTATGTACAGAAGACGATCATGAAAGTCTATCTTATGTACAGAAGACGTTGATGAAAGCCCATTTTCTAACATCTAACGGGATTTATGGAATTTCTCAAATGTTGAACAGACATTCATTCAAATTTACATTTTCCCACTTAACGTGTTGACTAACAGACTGTTAGGAATAAAAAAAATGTATTCATTTTAAGTTTCCGTTCCAAGCTTTCACGATACCCCATGTATATCAGCTAGACTTGTAAACCAAATAGCCAGGAGTGGAGATAAATGTTAATGTTCTTCTAATCGAAAAGACATATAAATATATACAGTGCATTTGTTCACTGGCTTATAAACGGTTTGAAAGGTGCAAGTTAAACTGGTATACTACAATCTAACTTGAACTTTCAAAAAGGTTTATAAGCCAGTGAAGACACACATTATTAAATCTATTTCTTATAAATTCAAATTTTGTAATTTAAGTGATTTCTAATCAGTAACTAAACTTTTGAAAATAAAAAATTCTGCAAGAAATTAACAGTGCATGATAAAACATATTTTTAGTATTGTCTTAGATCATGCGCTAAGCTCCGCCCACAATAACACCGCAACCCACCACGCGCAAAACGTAGTTCACAAGAATACAATGTATGAGTCAAGTATTTATTTTTTGGTTCTAACATGATGTTCTAATTAATTGTTCAATCAAACTACAAATTACAATTCACGCTGTAAGATTCTTATAAAGTTCAAGCAAGAAAAGAGCATGTGGTAGCAGTGTCATAATTGCGCAATGATACAGTGATAAAGTAGTACCGCAGGTTATTTTTTGTAAACGTTAGGTTATGAAGGTTATCCTTTTCAGCTGTCAATCTTGTGTTTATAAGAATGTATACCGGTCACATGACCTTGTTTAATCCAATCAGCAGAGAGCATATCGCTTAAATTTCAACGTCTGAATTTATAAAAATGTATACAAGCTTATACCAACATATATACCATGTAACCTTAAAGGTCCATCCATTGTGTTGTTGGAGGTCACATATTCCAAACGTTATAAATGGTGTTACCGAAAACTACCATTTTGATGATAGTCGACATAGTATATTGACGATATGAAGGTAAAAGTAGTGATTTCTGATCGAAAACCGGACAATGCACCGCGTGTGGCGCGCGCCAATGAGTCAAACGTAATTTTGGAATCTTATTTAAAACAGACAAAATAACAACTTTTGGTTGATAATGTTGAATAGGTCATATAACTACAGTTCATGTAAATGGAACGTGCAGTTTCGGTTTCTGCACATGCAACATGATGTTACTCGATTTTAATTGGAAATTAGTAATTATGATATATTAGGCGATTGGGGAAGAATATGCAAGCAGAGTGAATTTGTTTGTATTGTAAACAGCAAATATGGTGAGTTTGAGCGTATTAAAGCCAAATATTTGTGTATGAAACACAATGGATGCACCTTTAAAGTAAAAGCATAACTGTTGGATAGCAGATATGCTTAAAATGACAGGTTGTTGATACATTGACCTATGTATGCCCTGCAACAAATCAACAATCCCGTGTGAACGTACTATATGACATGTAATAACAGTCATCAAACCATCACAGCTTGTCAACATGACGTTGTTTATGCACACGGGGCACGGACTGACATTTGACACTCACCAATCGACACTTAGACTCCTATATTACCTTCGCTATTCGGCACGACTGCCTCATAATATTAAAGCAATTAAACTTAAATCTAACGTTATAGTATATATATCACCTTCAGTTTCACCAACTTACCCCCACTAGCGTCCATCACTGGCTAATTGCTAGTACTATGAAGTTGACGTGCAGCGCGCCACTTCTCTAGCACAAGAAAGTAAATGAATTGCGGCATGACTTAAATAAACCAATGATGGCGACTGGCGCGATTTATGCCTTGAGTGGAAAATTGCAGTTTGACCTTTTCTTACAACATGTGACAAATGTCTTAATTTTGTATCACACTTCCTATAGATATTGATAATAACTGTTTCATGAATAGCGAATGATAAACGTAAAAAAGGACAACAAGGTATTAAGAGTATTGTAAACTCTTGTGTTTACTAACATTGCTGCCTACCGGAAGTTCCCGAGGACCATGAGTGACAAATAACGTCACAACAATATCTTTCTTTTGCTCGGTTTATATGGAAAAGCTTAACAACAATAACTCGTGTTGTAAAAGCGCTGGATAGCGATATTGAGGTTCACGTTTCGAATCTCCCTTGAACTGTAATTACATAACTACATACATGTTTATGTCTACTATGATGACAGTCCCAAATTGTAAAGTCTATTGATGGCGTCGGAATGACATCTCATAACTGAACATGGCAGTGAGTATATAGGTATCACCTCAAAACCAAAGAAATAACTTCCAAAGGGTGCAACATAGGATAAAACTAGTTTCCCTCGTTAATTAAACAAAGTCCGCTAGTCTTCATCTCTGACTTATTAATGTAAACTTTCTGCACTTCGTCATTTTCTGTGCTAGCGTATCAGCACGCTGCACATGAATTTCATCGATCGCTACGCTAAAACATACAAGATAAATGTTATTAATGATATAGCGTTACCGGAAAATGATAATTCTCCTCGAGCATCGCGTGAACACTACCATACAGTGCATGAATATGGAAGGGGATTTGTGCCAAAAATGAAGACATGTTGACTTGTAACTTGTAAAGTGTATTATGTCGTTCTCAACCATACAAGTCTCGAAAAGACAAGTCCAATCATGCAAAACTAACATTTTAATTCTGTCAATCGTAACTTCGCATTCTCAACTTTACAAAGTTGAAATGTAATTCTAGAAATCGTCAAAGTCGAAAAGTCAACTTGTCATTTTTAATTATTAAATCTAAATAATATGCACATTTTGTAATGTTACAAGTTACGTTTGACAAATGAAAAATGGAAAATGAGGAGTTGCAAAGTCAGCTTTGTAAAAAGGACTTTAGCATTTCGAGACTGACATGACTTGCATAGTTGCGAATGCATTGTTTCAAATTACATCTCTACATGAATTCGCATTGACCATATTTGGAAGTTTCCCGAAAATTGCCGATGTTTTCCGAGGACGAGAGGCATTTGCGAAAAAAAGAGACCTCCCTTGCCGCTGTCCCAGATGGGGAATCCCTTAGTCTATTTTGAGCCCAAAGCTGGACGAATTGACCACGCCCCCTGAAAATCAAGGGACGTAACTCTTGGTATGTCCTACAAACAAACGCACGTTGTTAGTTCACGGAGCGCTACTGTCACTTACATTCCGTTTGATAGTGTCGCTTAGTAATTAAATGCCAAACGAAAATACCAATTGAAAATTAATTCTTAGGTATTCTTATTATTATTTCAATAAATTTTAAGGACATTTGACAAACAATTATTTTTTTTGCAACGTAAAACGAATGCGGAAGTAATGTAAATGTGGGATGACACTGACAGACATAAAGGATCGCATAGCTTGATTGGCATATGATAAATGTATCCGATCCGTTATCATAAAACTTCTTTCACTTACATATAAAACTGCAGATTTACAAACCATATATAGACATCCTACACCCGAAAAAAATAATTACTTTCTGTGCGTTGACTTACACATATCTTCTCTCAGTGCAATCATGTCAACATTCACTTTTTTATACTCCAATTTTACGTGTATTCAGCAAAGTCTTTTGCATTCAGAAATGAATATCAAAGTTTTGATAAAGAAAATCCTGATATTGAAAGTATATAAACGTTAGTGGGGAAGAAATTGAAAGAAATACATAAGCCAGTGTTGATAACTTTATTAAATTTTTTTATATTTTAAATGAACCCCAAAGCAATGATCTAAATCAGGGAACTTCATCAACTTGTTTAAAAAAAATTTATAAATGCATTGCACTTTAATTATAACTGAAAACTGTTCTGAGTGTCAATACGTCTTATTCTTACAGACAAATAATCAAGGGGAAATGTTCTTTAGCTGAGTTGAATTTATATCTTTTATTTATTTTACAAACTTTTCTCAACTAGTTTAAATTATTTATTGGTTTTGAATATGTTAATTTATCTATTTTCATTTACTTATCAAGCAAACTATATTTTAGTAATTGAAGCAGTGAAAAGTGTATTGTTGTGGGACAGAAATATATTTGTCCATGATTAATATGTCCATTATTTCTATATAAAGAATCAAATTACTGAATTCAAGTAGGACATGTAAATCATAAGCCTAGATCTGTTGTTTCACACTTTAAACAATAAACATTCAATTGAAATTGAATCGACTGTAACATATACAGGATATAAAACATAATAAAACAAACGTACAATTTCACTAAAATGGTCATGAATACATTGACATGAGTATTGTTTTCAATAAATCAAATATGTGTTTTATTAATTCATATATGAAACGGTGATAATTTTTATTTAGATAATAGTTCCGATAATTTATGTTTTTCAACAATATGTCTCCCCTAAACATACGTCTTTGCCGTGTCTATCAACACTTTTGTTTGTTAGTCATTTATGTCACAAACTCATTGTAGTAGAAATATATATGAAATTATTAATTTAAAAGTTCAAAGAAAAGAAATTTTTATTCAATAAATGTGTCGTCAAGGAAAAAAACAACACAATCCGGCTAGAAGTTGCAGAATGGGCTTCTTTAAACACATATTTCAAGGATTAATGTGTTTGAAAAGTCCAGAAACTGTACTAAGAGTGTGACATTTTAGATGTTCAGTATATATTTATAACTAGGGCAATCTACACAAGAGAGCTGCTGAAAATGAAAATAAGTCATTCAAATATTTGTTCTTTCTGTAAATCTGAACCAGAAAGTTTCTTATATGTTTTCATAAATGTAATCACGTAAATGAATTTTGGGGGAATCGAAAGTTCCATGAACAATCGTCTTTTATCACCCAAAACTGGCTCCCTAAGTAGATGGTGCTTGTGTGAGATCAAGCGATATCTACATTGTAGATAACACTAAAATCAAATCTTCATAATCCTATTATATAATCAGTTAATGACAGTTAATTTGTAACTTTAATGAACTCGTGTTGATTTATTTTATATCAGAAGACACTTTGGTGAAATTCTCGATATATACTCGCATATTATCATATCATTACAGTACCTCCAAAAACTTAAAATATCCATAGAAAGTGTTGTAAATATTGTCAAGGATGTATCTAATGTTGCAAACATTATTCGCTCGTATATTAAAAACAACGCCTTCTTTAAAAAAAAAACATTAAAAATTAAGCGTCATATTGTCAATCTTAGGGTTTATGTAAACATTTACAAGATTTTATTTCGAATTAAGTACCCTTGGTAGCGCTCATGTAATAAGTTATAATGACGAACAAAACCTCTTCTACTTTGGTCCAGTTGTTGCCGCCTAGGCCTACTTTCTGACTGAAGAAAACACGCAATGGCTGTGCTTGATTCTTTTAAGCGGTGTATATACCAACCACGTGACCGGCGTACCTGGACCAGGCTTAAGTTGAATCAAGTGTATCTGCGTACTGACGTCAGCATCCTTCAAATTCAGAGTCACTTTATCGACGAACTGAACGGGAACTCGACCAACTTGTAGTGACGTCAGGAGCATGTTCTGTTGTCATCAGCTCCTTTGACTATGGCATTTAACAATGTGTGTTGATTACCCCATTACTCGGAGACCTTTGTTCGGAGCCTTGGAATTTGGAAACTACATACTCATTTCGATTCTGCCTTGTCTGTCGAGGATAATGGAGAAAGATGTCTTGAAACATCTTAATCAGCATATATCAAAACATGATTTGATGGAACCTTCTCAATCAACCGCAAGAAATCTCATTCCACCGAAACCACCCTTCTCAGAGGGTAACCTCCCCAAACTTCTACATGCCAAAACTTCTACAGACTAAAACAACACACTTCAGGGTCCACTGCACATGGGGGCGGGATAGCGCAGTGGTTAGCGCGTTCGGCTTCGGATCAAGAGGTCCGTGGTTCGAATCCCGCCAGGGGCACGGCAACTTTGTCTGCAGTAGAGAACTGTTCTACACGCAGTAAGGTTTGGGTGCAATGCTACACTGAATTTCAGTGCAGTACCACCCATGGTTAGCTAGTTCCAGCCGATGCTCGCAGGTTTCACCGCAATGCATAACCACATGGCGTTGCGGGCTTTCTCCCTGCCGTTATACTAGCAGCCGCGATATAAGTTAAATACTCTTGAAAGCGGCGTTAAACCACACATCACCTCACCTCCACTGCACATGGTCATTACCTCAAGTAAGAATAGACTAGTCCGATTAATGTGCCAAAACATACGAGAAAATGATAAATAGAGATTATTACCCGAGGAAGTGTGTCATATGACTTTTACGAAGCGAGCGTTATACATAAATTTGCACGAGTTTCGTAAAAGTCATATGGCACACTTTCGAGTGTAATAATTTCTTTATTACCCATTATGTTCCATTTGATTCGCGTAAAATTAGCCAGGAAATGGCCCACTTTCTTTGGGACGGCAAGCTACTGTGACATCACGAATAATCGTTTTATGACGTCACAGACAACGAAATACGAGAAGCCGCGGTAAAACAATCGTTGCTAGACAAACGTGATATGTGCACATGTGCTCATATCAATCATATTAACTCGGTTATTTTCAACTATATGGTTAATAAACATAAATATCACAGGAGGTTGTAGGTTGTATAACTAGTACTGTTTTTCTCATATATACATTTCATAACATATGTCTTTCAGTTATTTGTATATGAACTTGTTACATGTTAAAATGTATAAACCCTGTCAACGCCACGAGGAAAGGTATTTATAAAGGGGTAGCACTGTTTGTCAATTCCCCTTTCCATATAAATAGCGCGTTCGGCTTTGGATCAAGAGGTCCCGAATTCGAATCCCGCCAGGGGCACGGCAACTTTGTCTGCAGTAGAGAACTGTTCTACACGCAGTAAGGTTTGGATGCAATGCTACACTGAATTTCAGCGTAGTACCACCCATGGGTTCCGTTCAATAACAGCGAGCGCTTACATTGCTCATTGATCGCTCAATGTAGCGCTCAATGTAGCGCTAACTCTCTCTTGAACGATACAGTGCAAATTCCTTGAAGTTTGCTCGCCTTGCTACGTAGCGCTACATTGAGCAATCGCGTTCAAGATAGGTTTAAAAGTAATCGCTCATTGAGCGATTACTTTGAAACCTATCTTGAACACGGCCATGGTTCGCTAGTTCCAGCCGATGCTCGCAGGTTTCACCGCAAGGCATAGCCACATGGAGTTGCGGGCTTTCTACCTGCCATGATACTAGCAGCCGCGATATAACTGAAATACTCTTGAAAGCGGCGTTAAACCACAACTCACCTCACCTCACCTTTGTCGTTCTATAGAGGGAAGGATACCATTGTGTACTCTAAGAGAATACCTCCCAAAACTTCTACATGCCAATGCTTCCACATTTTTTTCTATTAATTATTAGTATTATTATTAGTAGTATAAGTATTGATAATACTATTAATAATAATGTTATTATTATTATCGAGGTATATAATGATACGCCATTCCTCTTTGAAGTAAGCACTGTCAGAAATCAGGACAAAGGCAACTGACCGCATACATGTCTTGCTGTACATGCAAATGACACTCGGGATTATTTCTTGTCAGCGAACTCTTAAATCTCGGACTCATACAAAGGAACTTGCCTTATGCATGTGATTTTTGTTGGAAAGTTACAGTTACCTGACAGATATGCTATTCAGTATTCATGTAAGGCTCAGTGGCATATGTTACAGTTGGACTTTCAATAAAGCAATTTGGTCACGTGACTTTAAAGATTATTTTACATGAGATTTCATAAGATACTAAGACTAGCCACGCATAAAGCATTGTAGCCAAAGTGTACATTTTCAGTAACAGAGTTCGTCATTCGCATTAGAAAATTTAATTTGCTTCAAACTCTCTATATATCAAGAAATATGATAATAAAAGCATTGTATTATTAAGGTGAAATATAGTATTCGTTTTATGATAAAGAGACGTATTTTGTTGTTTTGCTCTATTATCTAATTTAAGGGGAATCTGTAGTTATCTTTCTTGAAACTGAACATTGAAAATTACTCAAGGTTTTTTTTCAAATTATTATTCAAGTTAACCTGGATACATATGATTTTTAGGGTTAATTGTGTTGTTGAATTGTATTTCTATCGAATTTCCAACAAATCTTAAGATTAATTGAGATAAATAACAATGTTTAACAGAAAAAATAAAGAAAAACAATTCAATTTAAGGTAAAAAGCTTCAAAATGACCACAAAATTGCATTTTCGTTTGGCATAAACGTGTAACCATAAACCTTTTATTAAAATAAGGCCATAATTATGAAATATGTTTATTATTCTATCATGAAGATAACGTGAAATGATAGTGAAAAATGTAATTTTGTTTGCGCATTGTACATTGGGAGCTCATATCTCAAAAACGAGATCGGTGACCCCTATTTTTATCATGTGATAAATGTATTTGACATGACATGGACCGACTTTCCTATCTGCGATTTCACAAGTTGAAATTCAGCCGTGAAACATAACAGTCGTCCCACCTCACTGAAACGTAAATTACAAATTAACAAGTCTATGTGAATTAATTGTATGAATACACTTGCTACATGATTCTTATTCGTTATTTTATTTTCATTTGGAATTTGACAGAAATTATACACGTTTTCAAACGAAATCATAGATACACATGTCAGTTCGAATTAATTGCAAATGGATGCCACTGTGTCGTCTCGTCTACGTCACACAATATTTTGGTCCGATATGAATTAAATGAATGCACATGTTATAACATCCATGAATTAACACGAATGACAAACAAATACATTTTAAAGAATAAATGTGAATAACTAGTGTTTGAATAGGCCAATTTACAGTGTAGTGACAAACGAAACATGTTGGTCACATGGTCCATGTTGTACAGTCGAGCTCGTCACGTGACATTGTTGACAAATAGGACAACGCTACCCGACCGAATTTTTTATTGCATCTTTCAACTTTTCAAGACCATGTTTATATAAAATAGTCAACAGACAATCGGAAAAATGTGTTCTATTTAACTTTGGTTTTTAAACGGAATATTTACAATGAGATTTAGATTATTAGATTTATTTATTTGAACAAATCTGTAATCGATTAAGAAAATGCATAACAATGGCGAGCATGATTTGTTTGTTGACTGTCATGTTTCGCGATATCGATGAATGTTTGGCGTTGGAATATATAAAAACTGTAATGTCATATGCTTATATTTGGAACACACAAAAGTGAATAGATGTGTTAACCTTTTGTGGAAATTTTATAACGATTGATGCATTATTTTACAAATATTTCACACATAAGAAAATGCATTGTTCATTGAGGAATATACATTGTTACAAATGACGTCGAAATTTTATAATATACGGAGATCGTTTATGATAGGCTCTTGTATTCTGAAATAAAAACACATATCATTATCGTCATAATTTTTTCTGGCATAAAATTTAATTCTAAACAAAATAGTGTAAAAATTGGGCTGCATGAATAATTATTGACAAAATAATTCGAGTTTGAAAATGTAGTACAATTTTAGAACTACTGTATTATTTTATTTTGTCCATAGACAAGTGTAAAAATAATTAATATTTGAAAAATATTACATTAATTCATAATTGTTCATGACAATAATAAGTTTTTAAAAATATAACTGTTATTTATTTTAATTATTTTTTAATTATGTTAATTACTAGATAGAAAAGCTTCAAATGAAGGTTACCCATGTGACGTAGTTGTTACATATTTACAAATCTGACGCTCTCTGTAAAGACCTGAAAACAATCCATCAGGCGTATGTTTTTCATGTATATAGTGAAATATTAGCAATTTCTTGAGATTTTTTAAGAGGGATGATGTATTTTTCGGGCCTTAATTCACAAAGAAAACAGAACAAAGGGTTCTTGGGACATCTGAGAGCTTTTATTACACAAAATGAAAATTCCTCAGCAATGGGGTATTGAGATAATGAAATATGAATATATAGTTAATGATGATTAATAATTATGATATTTAAATAAGGTAATATAGTGTAGTACATTATGTACAAAGCTCCCCCCCCCCCCCCCCCCCCCCTCTCTCTCTCTCTCTCTCTCTCTCTCTCTCTCTCTCTCTCTCTCTCTCTCTCTCTCTCTCTCTCTCTCCCTCTCTCCCCCTCTCTCTCTCTCTCCCTCTCTCTCTCTCTCTCTCTCTCTCTCTCTCTCTCTCTCTATATATATATATATATATATATATATATATATATATATATATATATATATATATATATACTCTAAAACTAAATACAAATACAGGGTAAATTCGTGGAAACAGACAACATGAATAAAACAAAGAACAATTGTTATTAATACTGTTAAAAGGATTCATCGAAACTGTATTTGAAGGGAATGGGTGGGATTGTCTTAACATTTGATAACATTGATACGGTAATTTATACTCCGGCGATCTAATAAGTTTAATCCGACATTTTATGACTCGCATTTGACTTTCAATATGGATATGATAACGACCTGTATGGCCTTATTAGAAGCTTACTGTAATAAGAAATCGTTTAAAATATTACGTGTGAACAGCTTCAATAACTTCAAAATATGATTTGATCCTCAAATTTCTTATATATCCATAAAGTCACTATTAAAAGTAATATCCCTATGTACTTTTAATGTACGTTTTTAAATAGGAAAAAGTGAATTTTTAACTTGTGCGGAGAGATTTACCGACTGAGACCCAGGTGTTCCAGTTACACTTAGCTCTCGTGAACATGAATCATAGGATTGTATGACGTAACTGCACTTAAAGGGGCAGTAGCACGTTTTTTCTCTCAAATAAGTTGATGAAATGAATTTGAAAAAAATTTCACCAATAGTAAAACATCCTTCTCTCTTCGGAAAATAAAGTTTAAAATGAGTGTACATGCTTCGGTAAAGCCATGGGCATCGTGTTTGTAATACAAAATGATAAATTGTGTTCACAATAAAATGGCCGCCATGCAATTTTTGCTTTATACGTATTATAGTTTTTACCACTACAGATAATTGGTTTGTGTAATAAGATGTTTTATCCTCTAAAGTTAATTTAAATGACATAAACTATCATTATAAATGAGAAATTTGAAAAAATAAATTTAGCAAAAAACGTGCTACTGCCCCTTTAACATTCTGAGAAAATAATATAATTGAAACAAAAAAAATAGCAAGAGCTCCCTTTAGAGGGGATGTAGCACGTTTAGAATAATTCACTAATAGAAACACATAGGTCTTATAAAATGGAAAAGAATTGTTACCAATTGCAAAATAATCTTCCTCAATCAAGAGAGTTCTTAAACGAATTAATATTTCATTGTTGTGGTTCGGTTAAGCACCGCGGATCCATTTCCCATCCTCGAATTATTAAAAGGTGTTCGCTCTAAAATGGCCGCTGGCATTTTTCGTTATATCCATGACATCATTTTCTACAACTATTGATAATTGGGTGGTGTAATGGGCAGTTTTATCGTCTTAAGTGAAGACATACTACATACAGTACAGTGCCTTTAAAGAGCTGTATACAGGGGTTTATTTGTGAAGATGAAACTCGAGGGGACATTCCTGTTTACATGCATACGTGCCAGGCAAAAGAAAGTACTCACCTCAGTTAATTTTATAATATTTATGATTTTCAACTATCCAAAGTTTTCGATGTCATAATTTAAAACTGAAAAGTACAGGTGTTTAGTCAGCAGTCAAAGAATACTTCTACATGTTTGGGTTTTATGGTGGTTTTTTTTTTTTGTATTCAAATTTTAAATTTCTTCAAACATTATTTTTGATGATACACAACTGTTCATCGACATAAAAAAGCATGTACATATTCAATGTGAAAATTAATAATGTGCCTGATTCTGCATACATTTACAACATGTCATCTTGGTGTAATTTCAGCAAGACCATGCTGATCATTCTAATGATAAGGTATGTGTTGTGTTGAGGAGTCTATCGATATACATGGGCTATTACTAAAATGTTACTAATATTCCGAAATGTCGTGAATATTCCGAAATAAAGAAGTTGTTATCCAGGAAATCTTCGAAATGACCCTTTAAATCCAGTTGTCTGCATTTTGGTGAATATATTCATGCGTTTATGCATAAGGCTCAAGTGGGACAACAAGGCAATTCTCAGTATTTCATGTGTTATCCTTTGGCTAAAAGTGCACGTCATAACGATGAAAAATTTCAAATGTTGAAAAATAAAACAAAGCTGAAGGTGATATATAACTTAAAATTGTGATAAATGTGTCACACAGTCGAGTGAAATACCGAAAAATTTATTATTTTGGTATCTGAAAATGCTCTAAATGTGGGTCGTCGAGTGTGAACTGTCAACCATCGGTCATTATGTAGTCAGTCAAGTTCTACTTTCAGGGTATTGTTATGTAGTGATTTATTTCGTTAATTTAACCGACAAGGGCATATTTTATTCGTAATGAAGCGGATTGAAGACAAGTTATCCAAATTAGGATACCATCTTGTTGTTATTTAACATATGATTATTACGCCGTAAGTGTGTGATATGTCTTTTACGAAACGAGTGTGAATGTCTGCGAGCGAGTGGGAGCGAGTGTACTAATTTCCTTACCAATTCTGTTCCATTTGATTCGCGTAGAAATGGTCAAGAATCGGCCCTCTAGAGAGATTTTCTCTTGCGACGACAAGCCACAGTGAGGTCAAAAACAATTGTTTTATGACATCACACGACGAAATATTGGAAGTCGCAGTGAAACAACGGATACTTGGCAAATGTGATATGTGCACATGTGCTCATATTGATAAAAAAAAAAAAAGTTACAAAATGGTTTTGTTACACTAATTTCCGCGATTCTGATTGGACGATGGCTCTCAAAAAACCTGATACCATTTCTCAATAATTACAAAATGATTGTGTTACACTAAGAGATTCTGATTGATGTGCAAACACACCTTGTGCCTTCATACCTTGTGACGTCACAATCCATTCGAATAAACGGTCGGGTCAGCCGGTTCTAACAACTGAGCGAAATATGTTTATGGAAAATAAGATATAATACGTCATATCGTCTTCAAATCTACGTCGATGTAATCATTTCTTTGCCGAATGAGGCAATTAACTTCACCGGGAACGCTTCATTTTAATAGATACAAGTCTTCAAGCTTGTTCGCTCCGTTCGCTCATAGTGATTCAGTATTGACAGTAGCCATGTTTGAACATCGCTTGATATGCAAATGAGGGTTGATCCAAAAAATGCGGAATCTAGAACAAACGAAGTCTGATTGTATGAGTGTGAATGTTGGGGATAACGAAATTAAATCTTTTGCCGTTTTAGATCAAGGATTCCTCAATTTTGATTCAGCCATGTATTGTTGCATGTAACAAGCTGCTGCCTCCCGTGATATATGACAAATACATTAGACTTTTGTAAATATTAAAAGACAAACTTTTTGATTTTGTAATTATAAGGATTGCTTTTCATATGCTGTACCTCTATTTAAGCATAACAGCGATAAACGTTATTGCTGTTATACTTCGATAGAGGCACAAAACATCTAGAACAATCCTTAAAGGGGTTCGAAACAATTGCCCATGCACACCTCCAGTTGTCAGATTTTTGCTATCAGGAGTTAATAGCTTAGGTAATTTTTGTGTTGTGAGAAACATTAAAAAACAAATTACTTTTGAATACTAATAAAGAAAAGTAGTGGTATTATGGTTGTGTGAAATAGTTTAGGTTTTATGGTAAAACAATATTTGCTCTACAACCTTATATACATGAATTATGTCATAAAAATTTCAATTTTCCAGTGAAGAGTTATCACCCTTTGCCATTACTTTTCATGTGTTGTGAGAAACCTTAAAAATCAAATTATCTTTGGATACTAATAAAGAAAGGTAATGGTATTATGGTTGTGTGACATAGTTTATATTTATGGTAAAACAATATTTGCTCTACAACCTTATATACATGAATTATGTCATAAAAATTTCAATTTTCCAGTGAAGAGTTATCACCCTTTGCCATTACTTTTCATGTGTTGTGAGAAACCTTAAAAATCAAATTATCTTTGGATACTAATAAAGAAAGGTAATGGTATTATGGTTGTGTGACATAGTTTATATTTATGGTAAAACAATATTTGCTCTACAACCTTATATACATGAATTATGTCATAAAAATTTCAATTTTCCAGTGAAGAGTTATCACCCTTTGCCATTACTTTTCATGTGTTGTGAGAAACCTTAAAAATCAAATTATCTTTGGATACTAATAAAGAAAGGTAATGGTATTATGGTTGTGTGACATAGTTTATATTTATGGTAAAAAGATTATCTGCTCTACAACTTTATATAAATGAATTATGTAATAAAAAAAAAAAAAATTGCCATAGAAGAGTTATCTCCCTTTGCCAATATTTTTCATAAATATTCAATTTCAGCATCAAATTACTCAGAAAATACATGTAGGTCCGTGACATATTTTTTTTTATTTTCTATTATTTTTCAGCAATAAGTTTCCAACAAGTTTTATCATGTTTGAATTATTTTTCATTTATTTTCATTCTTGAACAGGACTTTTGAAGTTAGTTCTGCAGAATCCATTGTTGACATTGTATATTATCATATAAGGTTAAAGAAGAAAAAGCAACATTGCAGAAATCACTTTTCTATTCTAATAACATTCCATTTATGAAAGAAAACAACAATATTACTCTGAATGATTATCAGTATTTTTAAAAAAGTGACTTTAACAAAATAAAACAAGTTTGCAATTTTTTGAGACATTACCACAAGAAAACATCATTTTGCAGAAAAAAAGGTCCGTGACATGCACTTTTTCTTTTTGAATCTCGAATAATACATATTCAGCTTGCATCATGCCAATTTACAGCAGTTTTTCATTTATTTTGATAATTGTTGGGAACCTCTTTAATTGCATTCTAGAACAAAAAGATTACATGTATTTATCGATACAGAACTGTAAGAAGAATAACAAGGAAAAAAATTATCCATAAGTATAACGCTAAATAGACACACACAAAAATAAATGTTTCTCGGACATCGGCTTTCATACATGTATGGGCGCGTGACAGTTTTTAATTGTCACATTATTTTTTTATTTTTTTTTTAACTCCATACATGACAAATCATAACAAGAAACATTTCAGTTTTAACACGAGTGCATAAATAAGATCTTGAAGATGTACACAAGTTTGCTTAGCAAGCATGTACATATATATACAGAAAGTAGAAAAAATATTAAAAATTAATTAAGAATTTGCCGCATCATATTTGCTAAACCCCCAAATCTATTTTACCCCATTCGGTCTGTAAGAAAGGTTGTCCTTCCGTCTTATATACTTCCAGACTATATTTTGATGGACAAAAATAAATGTTCTGCTCCCTCATCATTTTTTAAAGAAATATTACCGAGAAACATTAAACTTTTTTATGCAGCCTTAATGTGTTACACAAATCTCTTGGTTCCGTGGAGAAAAAATTTAACTGCCTTGAATACAGGCCTTCCCCTGAGGAAAGTACATTCAACTGTTACACATTCCTGCCTTCTGTTGTCGTTTGTATTTTTTTAGAACACATCGTTTAAATTTAAGGAGTAACACAGTTGAATATTTCAGTTAATTTTAGTGTTTGGTAATGAAAATAATTGTGGGGGGGATTTTTTCTCTGACTTCGTTTTTAATTTAATTTCAAAGTATTTTCTTGTTGTTAACTTAAAATGAACAATGGCATATGTGCAAAGATAATTAATTAAATATTTTCATTTGCATTGAATTTATGTATTACATTAATTTGTACATGTTCAGGTATGGTGGTGTATTGATACACAACTACTTTAACTCTTAAAGTCAAGTAAAGGTGACGATTAAAGGTCGAGTTTTAAAACTAAATTATAAATGAAATGACTTAATATTCTCATTGTCTCATTTGCTGTCGTTTTATGATGTAGTATTGTATATTTTGACATTTTAAAATGGTTTTAATTATTTTTAACATTTTGTGCATATATTCATAATTCTTCACCTTTTCTTTCAGATATGGTTGAATTCTTAAGCAAACCTAGCATTAAATCCGCAGTGACGGGAGAGCATGTTGTATTCCCTTGCAAAGTAAACAATTTGGGTAAGATTTTGTCCAAATTGTCATCAATCATGTCTTACTTTAAAGGGACAGTAGCACGTTTTTTCGATCAAATACGTCGATGAAATGTATTTGTAAACATAATGTCACCAAAAGTATTAAAACTGCCTCCGCAAGTTAAAAATGAATCTTCGCCCCTTCGCCACTTCGCTAATTCGTCAGTTCGCTACTTCGCCATTTCTCGTCTTCGCTACTTCGTCATTTCGCATCGCCACTTCGCTACTTCGCATCGCTACTTCGCTAGTTCGCCTCTTCGCAACTTCGCTACTTCGCTACATCGTGTCTTCGCTTCTTCGTCACTTCGCGGCGAAGTAGCGAAGACACGATGGAGCGAAGAAGCGAAGTGGCGATGGGAAAAAGCGAAGTGGCGATGAGAAGTAGCGAAGTGGCGATGCGAAGTAGCGAAGCAAAAATCTTCGCTATTTAGCTATTTCGCATCGCTACTTCGCATCGCCTTTTCGTTACTTCGCATCGCATTTTCGCTACTTCGCATCGCGTCTTCGCTACTTCGCATCGCCACTTCGCTATTTCGCCCTAGATTCTAATAACACGAAGTAGCGAAGACGCGAATGGCAGAAATCAGCCACCATACTTCTTCGCATCGCCACCTCGCTATTTCACATTGCCACTTCGCTTCTTCGCATCGCCACCTCGCTAGTTCGCATCGCTACTTCGTTACCTCGCTACATCGCCACTTCGTTACTTCGCTACATCGCCACTTCGCTACTTCGGTAGCGAAGTAGCGAAGTTGTGAAGTGGCGATGCGAAATAGCCAAGTAGTATATATGTAACCGATATATTGTATAAACTTTTGATAGATTGGCAAATTAAGAAAACATGATATGCAAAAAACGTGCTATAACACTTTCAAAACCTTAGCGTTTTCGCTACTTCGCATCGCGTCTTCGCTACTTCGCATCGCCTTTTTGCTACTTCGCCCTAGATTCCAATAATAAGTAATTCTAATAAAGTAACAAAGAAGCGAATGACCATAATTTAGGGATCTGTGCGTGATGAGTCACGCCTCAGTACGGCTTGTGGAGCACGCGTACACGCCCCTGTAGAGCTTTTGTAACTTGGTGAGGAACCTTTACCCTAAGTGAAATCCTCTTGAAATTATTGTTCAACCACCACCCTCCATTATTTCGACTCCTCATTAAGTTACTTGAATAAATGAAAGAATAATTTCAAACAAAGTCGAACGTAAATAAGATCAAATTTTCAGATTCATCAGACCGAGTGGCATGGGTGTCACCTACCTCCACCAGACCTTTGACGATGGACCGTCACACTTTGAGCTCCAACAATCACGTGATCGTAGCGATCGATCCCATTGGTGGATTCCAGCTGCATATACACAACGTGACGTCACGTGATGCAGGAGACTACAAATGTTTAGTTACAACTGACCCTATTATGCAACAAATATCCGTGCTGCACGTGAAAGGTAAGATATCATATCCACCGACCCGATTCTGCGAAGATACCCAATCTCTAACTATAAACACTGTATATAAGAGTATCCACACCCTCTATACCAATAGTCTAAAGGATCGACACACGCCATGATGGATTCGTTTCAAAACCACCGATTCGACTACATTCGTGGCTCATATATCATATTATTCACATTGTCACCTGACATAACTTACCGCCGATCCTTTATTCGGTTTCATAATGATAGAAAATGGCCAACAATGTTCTATTACTTCTTACGTTTTGCCAAGTATACGCCCACAAGCCGATTCCACCTGAAACAGCATCGAAATATACACTTGGAAATAAATTAAGCAACACCCTAGTTTGTAAACTGAAATGTGGTGCTCTGGGATCGGATTGTCATGAACGATTTGATCACCTCAGACATAAGAATTGGTTATTTAGCGACTCATTCACTAAAATAAAACTCCACTAATGCACAAATTATGAAAATGTGAGGTAAAATGTGAAAGTACTGAATTTTTACCTTAAATAACTATTGTCCTTGAAAAGAAACTACATTTCAAACTTTAGAATTGATCTGTTGTGAACAACATTTTTTATACCAAGTTGACATTCACACACCAAAACATATTTTATCATGCATTTTAAGAAGCTAAAAAACCCATTAAACTTCTAGTCCGTTTTTAACGATATTTGAGAAAATGTCTACAACCATATGATCTGTGAATAAATTTGACATTATTTGAGTTCAATCTGTTAATTAAACACTTCTACTCGCTTTAGATAAGACAATGCCGTAAGTAGTGACCGTATTTGTTCATTATGACAAGTTTAAATTGACAGTTTCATGATTTTGTGAATTTGAAGGTGCATAATCAAACGAGGTACAAACCTTATGGAAATTATTTGTAATTGAAATGCGAAAGCCATTAACATTCTTAGCTAAAGTCTGAAGAACATTATACACTTTATTGTCCTCATTACAATGTCCGGAAATTTGTTTTGTGACCTTGGCACCCGGCAGCCACAGTGCAGCGCCAGTTCAAAAGTGAAACTGTGTAGATTTTTTCATGAGCAAATGAATAAGGTTCTTATAATGCGTAATATCATATCACAAATTTATGTATTTCTTTTTATATAAGAAGGTTATCTAATTTTGGATACGAAAAGTCTTAACATACTGAAAGTTGCTTCTGTTTTCTCAAAACTTTGACCATGTTGACATTGGCCATTCAGTTTATGGCGTAAGCTGTACATTCCAGCGAGATGGTTATTGGGCCATATCAATTAGATTTCGAGCCCCAAACATGGTTAACCATACAACGCAGCACGGGCTGAGCGAACCCGGGAGTTGTCACAGATGAGGGTTGGGTTGTGCGTATCATACAAAGCTTTTTACAGCTGTATTTGTTTAGAAATATTATGAAATAGTATCCGTTTACACTCGACCGTTAGTGGGGTATAAGACAGATATACACATACGTTTCTTCTTGTAGCAAATGATACCCTACACTTTTCCCCTTGGAGCCTTACTCGGCTACGCCTCGTTAGGGCCCCACGGGAAAAAAATTTCATTCGATACACTCGAAAAAGTATGGGTTTATCTCTCACTTATCTCCTGTTCAACAGTTCCAATTCACATAAGTATCCAATTAAAGGTGAACTGGAACTCAACCATCTCACCTGCTAGCTGACTAACCGATAATCTACTGGGCCAATACGTAAGACATATTGTATGAGGTTAAGGTGTCAGTAGGTTCTTTTGTGGTGCTTAACGTTATTAATATTAATATTCATATCACTTGTGCATCAAACTATTCATCATGGCTATTTCAAATATCGTGTCTGCCCTGATGAACACTGCTGTCCTTGTCACAAACATACCACGATCATCAAGGGTAGGATTTTATCAAACCTTATGCAACTAGTCATACAAACTTGCAATGTCACGTGATCCTGCGGTTATATAAATTGCTATTACACATGCATACCATGAGTGAATATTATACAACATCAGGTGTTTTATTTTAAAACTTATTTCGTGATTCGCAACTAACGTTTATGATAGTATGAAGATGTAATTTGTCAAAACAAAATGTTGATAAGTGTACATGTACGTTCAATCAGGTACGGACGCCCTCAGGTTCATACACTCAGGGACAAAAGAAACGACACCATACACAATACAAGATATGTCAATCCATGAGCGGTACATACAGAGTTACATCATATCTTCAGGAGCCAACTAGAATCAATTTCAAATTTAATAACATTCTGTGGTCATATTTCTTAGAAACACACGTTTTAAGAAAAAGTCGTTTTCTTATATCCTTAACTAGACGGGATAGAAGAGTCAAAATGTGTTTATTGGCTTCTTCTCTACAGTAATCAAATTTACATCCAAGAAGGTACATTATGCCGACAATTTCTTATTCTTATATAATTTCCATATGTCATAAACTTTTACCTTAAATACCAAATATTATGACAAATAAACCCCTTTTGAAATAGATATTTCAGCACCCCAACAGATATAGTATCATACTAACATCAATACACATTTGTATATCTTTTTTTATAAATTCAGATTTTGAAATTTAAGCGATATGCTATTTGTTGATTGGAATAAACAAGGTCATGTGACCGTATACATTCTCATAAACACGAGATTGACAGCTGAAAAGGATAACCTTCATACTCTGATGTTTATACAAAATAACCTGCGGGACTACTTTATCACTGTATCATTGCGCAATTATGTCACTGCTATGATATGTTTTTTTCCTGATTAAACTTTCTAAAAACCTTACAACGTGAGTTCTGTTTGTACACTCGCTGGTACATTCTGGGGTCAAAAGTTCTTCCCAACCCTAGCTTTTCCCATAGACTTACATGTTAATTAACCTTTGCAAGAATAATTTTCATAATTTAAGTTTAAGTCAAAGTGTTGTAAAATTTAACAAACGTCTTTGAAAATATGTTAGCTGTGCATTTGTAATTTCGTTCATCTTTATGTTGATCACACATCAAATGACATCCGACTGAAGAACGTATATACAAGTTCATGTACCAATGTTCCATTGGCCGCCATGTTAAAGTATTGACGTATGATGTATATGCTTTGCTTACATGAAGACAATTTTCTTGACACTCAACGGAAACTAACATGGAAATTATGTGTATGTAGCTGAAGTGATTTCCAATATTTTGATATATATTTTATTACCATTTTACATATATTATAACTATGAAAATTATTCTTGCAACGGTTAATTAACCTGTAAGTCTATGGAAAATGCCAGGGTGGGGAAGAACTTTTGGTCCCTGGCCGGTGTAGTTTTACTGAAGGTTAGATTGATACAGCATGTTAGAACCAAACATTGACTACTTTAATCATATTTCCTGTGAACTACGTTTTGCGAGTGGTGACACATAAGTGATGCGGTATTTTGTCTGCGGATCTAAGACTACACTAAACATTTGTTTTATCTTGCAATGACATGCACTGTGCATTTTTGCGATGTTTTTTTCAAATGTTTATTTACTGAATAAAATCGCTTTTATTGCAAAGTTTGAATTTATACGAAATAAATTTCACAATGTGTTTGTTCACCGGCTATTAAACGGTTTAAATATTCAAGTTAATCTGTTATATAAATGCCGTTGACAAGCTCCGGCCTTTATAACAGTTTAACTGTCACCTTCAGTTCACCTTCACCTGAAATCGTTTTCTTTAACGAGACATATCTTCATCGCAGACATTCAAAATAGACTTTAACCGGCAAAAATGTGTTTAATTCTGTTGAAAATTTTATATCGCTTCTTTTGCCCCTTGATGTAGATCTCCCTTGATCAAACAGGAACAGTGTCTGATAAAATATCTTCCCATATCAAATATACAAACGCGAGTTGAAAAAAGTTAAATATACCCGAGGCTTACTTTTGAAGTATGTGTTATCAGGAGAAACGAGGGTGAACTTATATTTATCATTCATAATCATTCTTCAATATCAGACAGAACAACTTCTTAGCAACAACCATTCCTCACAAGTGTTATGCTGTATACTTGTATACAGGTATACATGTATCATAATTTGTTGTACCCAACATTACACCTAAGCATATACTCCGAAACGCCTAGTATGTTCACAATAAAGGAGCTGTTGTTTATTCCACTTCTAAATGCCCCTCAAAGACTTAAATAACTTTTTAACTTTGACAAATACATGTTTAACTAAGTTCGCGAAGAAGAAAAGCTTATGGCTGCGACTACAAGAGAAAGATAAACATGGTATTTGTTAAGGAAATATATACATCCTCTATGTATCTAATGAAATATATAACTTTTAATGAAAAAAATGGAAAATATAGACATATGAAAATAGAAATCAGATTTCTGAAGCCATAACTTGGTTAGTCACGACTTGATTTTGGTAGCATTGTGATGGCATTTAAATGACATCACTTGATCTCAAATAACAACATCTTCTTCAACTTCAACTTCACTTCATTCTCGAAAAAAAACACCTCTTGGTGGTATAATAGTACATAATTCATAATCAATCATATAATATACAATATGTCAAAATATGGAACACGGGTTTGAATAAAAATGTGATTTTAAAATGAAGGTTTGATAATTGACGTTCATTGTGCGATATATTTCATTTAACTTGTAATGTTTGTCCTTAAATGTACACGGGTTTAAAAGCAAAACAAAATATTACATTACTCAATTATTCCTATCGCATCTTATAATCGTACAAACATTAAATAAGGAGTAGGAATAGGATGGTAGCAAAACACACGTGCAAAAGAAAAGTCATCATAAAACTAAATTAAATTTGAAATTTCAAAATATTTTCTGTCCATATTTCTAAGAAACGCTTTACGAAATCGAACTGCACTATTCACATTAAAATAAAAGTATCATACTCTGATGTATGAAATTGTGAGTACATGTACTTATATTCAAAATATACTTTCTCCGACCGCAATATTCCGTTTCATACTCTCTTAAAAATGTGAGGACATTTCTTTTGCACGTGATAACCATTTAACCAATTTAAAAGTAATAAAATTATGATTGTGTAAAATGTATAAAACGTTGTATAAAAGAGACAATTAAAAATAAAGAGCAATATCATCATTCTCCTTGACGTTAGAATAGCTTACCTGACTAACACACGTTTACTTATATAATGGACAGTGATTTACTCGCTTCCATCAGTGAAAAAGCACTATATCAGCTGGCTGCCTGATGTCTGAATTTAAATAAAGTTTATTCAGTTCAGATGAAAACTTTATCGTCACTCGCGTGACGTCATTTAGACTATGCCGTCTTGGTGGCAGCATTCTAAGATTCTAAGGCTATACATTCACCGTTGAAATCGGTCAATATCAGCGCAAAACACAGAAACAATGATAGGATAAATATAATATAGGTATACCTTGAAAAATAACATGTTTATGCCATTTTGTGAGATTAATATATTTATTATATTTTACCAATGGCTACGTCAATCGTTAAATATTCAATTTTATATCTAACTCAATAACATACCGTTAAGTGTAAATTTAAAAAAAAACATTTCTTTCTTTAAATATTTGACATGAATTACCTTTTTAGAATTTCAACAATATGCTTACACAGCTTAGGGTAATTTGTCCACAGTTCTTGTTAGATAAACTCCTAAAAAACAGAGACGCAACATGTATATTTCTAAACATTTTATGAGTGGAATTAAGACAACATATGATCAAGTTACGCTACAGTTATTGAAAAGAAATTTGGAATGGATACAATCTGATTTATTTCACAAGCGCGTATGTCAAAACATGCCATGTAAGTTGTCATTTGTGTCTATAAGAGGTAGCTGAAGTCAGTATCTCGTATGACCACCTCGTGCTGTTAGCACTGCACGACACCTGCGCTGTACTGATTGAAAGAGTCTCTGAATTACAACGTGTGGAATTCTTGCCCACTCCTCCTGCAAAACATTTCCTAACTCGGGTAACGTCCGAGGTTGATGTTGACGTCCACGTCCACGTCTATCGAGTATATTCCACATGTGCTCAATAGGATTGAGATCAGGGGATTTGGAAGGCCATGGTAGGACATTGATGTTTTCCTGGGCTAGATAGGCAGGCCACTGCAGCACGCGCAGTATGAGGTCTGGCATTGTCATGTTGAAGAAGCTCCCTCTGGCGGTTCATGATCGGCAACAGTTAAGGCCTCAGAACTTGGTTGATGTACCGATCTGCGTTTAAGTTCCCTTGCAACAATACCAGCTCGGATCTACGGTTGTATGATATTGCGCCCCACACCATCACATCATCTCCGCCGAAATGGTCAACCTGTCTGATGCAGTTTGGCGCGAAATGTTCATTTTGACGTCGGTAGACACGTTGCCTTCCATCTCGACTTTGAAGCAGAAAATGTGGTTTCATCGGTGAACCAAACGCGCCGCCAGTTCCTCACATCCCATGCCCATACATTACGACACCACCTGACACGTTGACATCGATGTCGTAGTCGCAGCACTGGTCCGACATGTCTTCTTGCACGAATTCCTGCTTCTCTAAGACGATTTCGTACAGTTGGGTCCGATATTCTTCGCATCCCAGGCACTTGTGCTGTAGTGGCAGTAGCCGTTGCACTTCGGTTACGGGGGTGGTGCAACCGGATGTAGTGATCCTGGGCCGCTGTAGTGACTCGAGGTCGTCCAGTTTTGGGTTGATCTTGGGTTGTGTGTAGCTGTCTGTATCGTTCCCATAAACGAGATATTGTGCTCCTATAAAACCTGGAAATGTCTTGCTACTGAAATCTGTACTTCTCCAGTTTCAAGGCATCCAATGACAATATTTCGCTCAGTAGCATTCAGTCGTGGCATGTTGAGGGGTTCAAATTGCGAGTCAAACGATTGAGCACGACTTGTGTCTTTTATAGTCATTGTATCTAGTAGAGGGAGAACAAGCACGAAATGCACATGCGCTACCAGTTTAAATTGTGTTTTGCGTGCATTTCTTGCTAATGTCAAAACATTGGTTGCGTTTTGGCATTTTGTTCTCGTTCGCCTGTGTTGCCACAAAAATCCTTTTTGAATATATACGTAACAATATCTATGCCAAAATGGGTCTTTAAAGTAAGTTTGTATATCTATATTTGAATATGAAAATCTGAAACCTTTGTTGCGTTTCTATTCTTTAAGAGTTTATCTAAATTTAAGGCTTAGTAACATTTCTCTGGTATGTGTATCACCGTGGGCTCATCTCCAAAATTGGAAAAACTGAACCATTAGTAATGACTGAAACCTTAGCAACATCCAGACTAGGGCCTTATGTTTAGCCCTGCGCCAAGGTGACCGTCAGTGTTATCACTAATGGCTAATTAAATTTATTCTCGAATTTCTAAATGAAATACATTCAAAATAAACACAGCAATCAAATCTCGAAGTCTAGGACGTCAACTTGTCTAACTTGTAATACCATTGTGCCTCCGTATGTATCCCTCGATGGTGACACATATAATTCAAATATCCAGGGTTTCTTATCTAAAATCGTACACATGAATATTGAGTGTACAAAGCACGTAAGTATTTAAAAGAAGAACACAAGAGCTTTACCTCCACAGCCATTACGATTCTGTACCTTCACACATTTCGCGTTGTGTTTTTATATCACCTCAGACCTTTCCCACAGAGTTTACTCCACTTTGTTCTTCCATCCTAACCTCTGTTACGTCAGAGAGAAAAACACGAGGTTGGGGTTTTGGTAGACATTTTAAGAACCAGAGGGAGGCTGGGAATGAACAGTAAAACCGAGCTATTTATTCCACCACCCGAAGGTTTTTTTTAAATGTCTTCCAAAACCCCCACCCGAGGGTTTTCTCTGACGTATATATCGCCATGCGTTTTAAATACAAAGATGAAAGCAATCGTGTAAATGTTTCAAGCCCTCGTGATCTACGTTTAAGGCGCACATAAAATATCTCAATTTTGGGAACGGAGCACAATAGATACCAACACACCATCTCTGTGGTCTAGTGGAATAGAGGTTAACTTTCGACGGTTGGGAAAACCTCTAGTCGTAGTGAAACCTCAAATTCGTGGTGAAACCTCCTCAAAATGTCCAGAGATATCCTGAGATATGTTTATACATATGGAGCATATGATTCTCGCAATATCCCCTTGCATTGAAAGTTTGCAACAGTGGTAAATATCCACTCAGGCATCGTTTTACATCTGCATGCGACCAAATTCTGTCTTGTAAGAAATATGTGCGCCTCGCGCAGATGAAGAACATTTCGACAGTTACGTGAACAAACATCTGGAAGAGAATAATCATATTATCTATCTATGTGTGTGTATACGTAATTTACTATGTTTACATTTAAATGCAATGAATTTATTTATCGTATCATTATTTTGCAGACGGAATGTCGCATCGGAAGAGACGGTCAGTTAAAAACATACGCAGTCTAGCACTTTCCTCAAAATCCGGTCGAAGAGGGAAACATCTGAATACTGCCAAATCAAAGGGAGCCGATTCATCGAGTATAAAACGTGGTCATTTATGAAATAGCGCAATTATATTTGTATTAATTTATACAATTTTGTATAATTGTTTGTATGATTTCAGTATTGGACATTAACCAAGATGCTAAACAGGAACTCAAAATGAGAACAGTTTTGGTTACATTTTGTTTTGTTTATTTGAACATAGACTCTATCGCCTTGTCACTTTGTAGTCGTGTGTGGCATCCTTTAAATGCCATATCGTTATAAAATGTTGATGTCAAATGAAATCGGGGCTGTGTAATGCAATGTAAATGTCCATTTACGATTTCAGTAATGATTTCTAGCTTTCAACATCATGCGCACAATTCAAACACTCCTGTTGTTGTATCAGAACAGCTCCGTGTTGTTTCATATAGAGACTACAAGAATCAAGGCAACATGTTTATGCTTTCAGCTTGTGAGGATTAGCTAGTACGGATTGAATATAGCAAGTTGTAACAACTAGTCGCCCTGTATGAACTGGTCTTCAGTGTCCTCACCTTTGACTGATACTGTGATACGTGATCAACAACTGATGGTTTTGTCTAAAACGATTTATCAGATTTTATCAGATTTTATCTTTAAAAATCCACGATGGAATCTAGAGAATCTCCCTGCAATGTTTGTTTATATAAAAATGTCAACATCTCTCATTAATTTCCTTGGCAAGTCGTACCTCGCGCAGGTTTTTATCACTGGATAATGTAAGCCTTACTGCATTTCGTCGGCTCTTCTGTACCAGTGATTGCTGATTGTATTACCAAGTACAGGTACATTACGCTGCTTCGCCGGCAAAGAAAATGACGAAACGCAGGAAGGCTTAAGTAAGCCAGTGATCGAGAGTGATGCGACTTATTCCTAAAGGATGACAATAAGTTTTACTCGAAAACAGAATCCCAAAAGTGTTTATAAAGGAAAATAGGCTCCAATCATCAGAGAAATGAGTCCAGGTTTATGTGAGGATTAAACAACGATTTTAGAGAATCCGAGTACTTTGAGAAATGGGGATCAGGACAAAAGCCACCCGAACAAAAGCTACCCGGATATACTCCACCGGGACAAATACCACCAGGACAAATGTCACCTAGGACATGGACCACCTACAGTATTCCACATGCTTCAACAGTTACGTACTTATGTAACAGAATCCAAAATGCCTTCTTTTCTCAGATGTCTACTTCTTGGGTGTCCCATGCTTTATGAAATATGACGTGAAAGAACGGTTCATATGTTGTGCGATGAGATTCTCATTCACATACCAGGGAAAGCTGCAACTACAAGTTTTACTCTCAAACGTAACATAACTGTGAAAGTGGTTATAAATACAATCTCCTTATCATCAGGGTCAAGGTTATATGAGGATTTAAACACAATTTCTGAGAACTATTCTAACTTGTTGCTTCGTGTGTAGTGATCTCATTATGATCATCCTCCATTACATTTGGCACGGTTTTTCTGTATGGTCGAGCAGTAACGCATTTATGTAACAAAATTCAAATTCTCGCAAAAAACGTCTACTTCTCGTGTGTTCCTTGCATTATGAAATGAGATGTGAAAACATTAAGCTGGGTTTCATTAACATACGAAATATAGCTGCACCCAGTTTCACATTTATATAGTAATGAATGCTGCTCCCTATCTCTCGTGTGATGGATATATGTCAGTTGTTTTGTTACATAAGTATAGTATATTATCAGGGATTAGTTCCTTATTATCACTTGTTAAATCAAGTTGCACATTCATTAAATCAGTTGAGAAGATGTATATCAACATTTAATCAGGAAGCCTTGAACTGTTTGAACTGTGCTCACGTGACGCATACGATCCCAGAATGTGTTTGCTTTAAATACAACACAGTCTACTTGAAAGTGCCCCTGAGGTCGAACAAACATACTTTTAGTGAGCGAGTTTGTCCTTGGTTAACATCCACCATTTAGGTAATGAATACTTCGAGAATACTGAAAACAGTTTGGATAAACGGTTATTTCTCAATAACGAACTAAATGTCGTATGCCTCTGACATCAGTGGTGAGAACCGGTATTATGTAATGTGTGTTTTGTGTAATGTGTGTATTGTGTAATGTTTGTAGTATGTAATCTGTGCATTTTGTAGTGTGTGTATTATGTAATGTGTGTGTTGTGTAAGGAATGTATTGTGTAAGGAATGTATTGTGTAAGGAATGTATTGTGTAAGGAATGTATTGTGTAAGGAATGTATGGTGTGAGGTAATAGGTAACATCTTGCCGTCACATATACATTGATGGGGTTGTATTTAAACTGTAAGTGCGATATCCACACTTGTTGAGTAATGCTTTGTTGTCGCATATGTTTACACTAATTTCACAATAAGACCTAACATCATAGCTTTTAAACAGATCGCGTATTTAATGCATTTCGAAGCACTCGGTTAATTCTTTCCAAATGCTACGAAAACCAACAAATAAATCATGAATGTCGACTGACGTCTTGCCAGTCTGAGGTTCGAGTCTGAGTATTCCATCACAGTGTCTGTGCCTGGTGGCGACAAGGTGGATAGTTTTCAATGGTAAGTAACGACCAAATCTCGATTTATGACGAGGATAAAACATTAAAAAAAGTAATGAAGTAATTGAAAATAATATTTATTGCAATAATATTTCAAACTTTATGAACAATGTGATTCAAAAGCAGTTACGTATAATGTGCAGTCTAAATATATATATATATATATATATATATATATATATATATATATATATATATATATATATATATATATATATATATATATATATATATATATATTCCCAGCGCTCACTTCAAACGTTTATGAAATTAATCTTACACAATATCACGGCAAAAATATTATTGTAAAATCAAAATGTATTCCAATCATATTTACATTGCACAGTTAGTCAGATAGCACACCGCGTTACAGTTTCTTACGAATAAATTGGGTTCTTGTAGTTCAACTTAAGTACTGATTTAAAATTAGACTAAGTCACTCATTTAGAGGGCGACAAACGGTTTTTTTTTAAACTGTTGACAGATTTAAGCTTTTAATCTACTTGTATTACATTAATTATCATACCTATTTTACTATTAATAATAAAAAAAATATATATTATAATAAAATATTTTATATTTAATATTTTACAGCTGTCCTCAACATGATATCCTCGTAACTGTCGCTCTCTCTCTTCATCTGTTGAGTACACACTTATCCTGTGTATCTTAATCACTCACCACTGTTGACAATATAACAGGTGCAGATCATATAAACTACATATTAACTTATTCTATATCTATATCAAATATAAGGCAAACATACACAGTCATAATGCATTATAAATGGAGTATATACAATGAATAAATTGGTTCATGGCGCCGTGTAATTTATTCAGCGATGCATAATTTACTGTTTCCCAAAGAAAGGGTACGTACTCATTGCAATACTTTCAACAGGTAGAACCATGTTTCCTAATATAATCATGAATATCGTTTATTTTTACCTGAGTACAAATCACAACCAAAAAAAAAGAGTATTAGAAATTTGTATATATTTTACAAATATTTGTTTTAAAATCACAAACTATTAAAAAAACTAAAATGAGTTCATGAACGTAAACATCAGCTTGTGTTTTCATTAAATTGTAGATTATAAATTATAAATACACAATACCGCGTGTTTCTGTAAGTGATCTTACGAAAATGACATGCTGATTTCAGTTCACACAACTTGCATATTCATCCCCAATTGTCAAACATATCATAATTAATAGTTTCCAATTAAAATAGAACAACATCATTATGCATATGTAGAAACCGAAACTACACTTCCCACTTACATGCAGGGTAGTTATATGACCTATTAAACTTGATCAAACCAAATTTGTTATTTTGCCTGTCTTAAATCAGTTTATCAGTTTATAAATCAGAAACCACTACTTTTACATTTATATCGTCATTAGTCGGGGTTGACTATCATCAAAATGGTAAAATGGTCAGTACTTCTCGATGAAATAACACCATTTGACATATAATAGACGCCCCTTTAGGGAACGTGTTAGCAATAACCGTCAGTTTCCTTAATTAAAAGTGCAGTAGATGAACGGACCAGATGTAAGTAAAACGCCTTTCAATATGCCCTTGTAACAACTGCTTAAATGAACATCTCACATTACTTTACATATTAAGCAGGTTTATAATTATATATAGATTAGAAACATGCGAGAAGAAATACAGGAATCCTCGTTATAAGGACACCATGTCAGGCCCGTGCATATGTTGACGGCTCCGAGACAAACATCTGATGACGCTCTGTTTCTGAGATTCATGGAACAGTAAGCAGACCTGTCGCTTTGTAGTGAATTACTTCCCCTGGCTTTCAAAGTTTGGGAGTAGCAACCTAACCTTCACATAACGAAATAGACATTATCGACAACCCTGGGTCGTCATTTGAAACATCATCATAATAAGATCCAGGTACATTGTAAATATATAAAGTACGAATATGTCACGTGACCTCAAGAAAGGCTTCCATTTTGAATTCTCATCTAAAGCCTCAACGCTTTCCTATCGGGTTGCAATTGGGTCACGGGGCAATCTACAAATTCGATGAAATTGTACACGTCCAGAGATTCCTACTCAATGGGTGACATCTAAAACATTGCGCCTTGTTTATAAAATGTCACTGTACCACAGGTTGTTAACGTAAATAGGACCTTACCAAAGCAATTATGGTATAGATAAACTATGATTAACACCATAATACTATTTCAAAATAAGTATTGTCAGCAGAAGTAGTGTCGTCCATGGCATAACTGATAGCTGGTTTCCAACATTTGCTGGGTCATCTGAAATAAGAAACACATGAGAATAAGCTATGATAAGGTTAATATACCCCTTCATAGTAGTCTGGGTACAATGTAAACAACACCGATCCTAAGCCAATATCACTAGTACGTTTCCGTATTAACTGTAGACCATCTAGCTGCATCCCAAAAGTTTGTTCACCTACTTGTGTTTCTTAGTGTAAATATCACGTATCGTATCAACTCGAAAACAGAACCGATCCTTTAACATGTTCTTATTATAAAAGTCTATAACATACATCATAATACACAGTAACAGTAGCTCTTTGAAGTGACCAGGGGGTTCGAATCCCGCCAGGGGCACGGCAACTTTGTCTGCAGTGGTGAACTGTTCTACACGCAGTACCACTAGCCGATGCTCGCAGGTTTCACCGCGATGCATAGCCACGTGGCGTTGTGGGCCATACTACTAGCAGCAGCGGTATAAGTGAAATATTCTTGAAAGCGGCTTTAAACAACACTTCACCTCACATCACCTTGAAGTGACCAAGGGTCAAACATTTCATATTATAAGTTTGTTCCTGTCATATATCCATTACGTGATCAAATCGATCAAACATGCATCATATATTTCCCCTTATACACATTCAATGTGTTTGTTCTAATTCAATTGATACAGAATTTTTTATTTAAAAATTCATGAAATACTTATTTTGAAAATTTGGCCTCTTCTATCTATTTCATTCTCCATCAGTTCGAAAACGTGCACCACTTATGTGACAATAACATGATACGGTTGAGAATGACTAATTGACGTGATTGTATTTTCGTTATAATGAAAATGATATTTGCACTGAAATAAGCAACTAAGTGAACAAACTTTCGGGATGCAGCTGTATAGTTGATCATGGGTTGCCTCCCCTGTTACATTTGAAGTGGTGCATTCAAGTGAGGCACATGTGCTGTGTTACAGACAGAGGACGTGTCCTTCTTGAATTCACTTGTAAATAGCTAATTAAGACATATTCAATGAGTATACAGTCGGCATGCTATACTCCCGTAGTCTATTCCGTCCATTTTCTTAAATGATTTTCTTAAATGATTTATTAATTATGGTAGCCAGAGATACATGATAATGTAATATGGACTTTTTTCATAGTTTCGGCATTTAAGGGTGATATACGTTTAAAAGGATCATTTTGATTGGTCTAAAGTCTGATATTGGTTTGCAAGGATCATTTTGATTGGTCTAAAGCCTGATATTGGTTTGCAAGGTCTAAAGGTGTTCACCGAATGGTTTGTAAAAGAGTTGAAGTACAAACCAAAATAGTCAACAAAATTGCATTACAACTCGAGTTTATATTTTGCATTATATATCATATGCAATTAATGTTGTCACAGCAAATTTTCTGAGACAATGTATACTTTAAACAACTTCAATGTCTCATTTACGCAATCCCTCTAATCGCACTCTCCCTGAAAACCGACGTGTTTATAATGTTATATTAATTAATCATTTTAAAAATCCTTTTAAAACATCTTGACAAATTCCTGCAGCCACGAGTGAAGACTGTTGAGTTGTCACACTGCCCTCATCTCAAGCATGTACACGCGGACACTGACGTCTGCCAGATAGTTTTCAATAAATGAATGAAATCCTTGAAAACATTGCCTTAGCGTGCACTTTCATCTTCGTAAGACTTGTGATCCACTTGTCAACGCTTTGAAGAGCATTACTGTTATAATATTTTATTTAAATCCATGTTCATGCCAAAGCCGTTTCCTCATGGCCATGATTGTCACACAATGTATGTATGTAAATCTGATGTCTAATTGGGGAGTTTATATGTTACGGTCATGTAATAAAAGTGTAACATCATAATATATTCGCATATCTTAAATTTCTAAGAGCATTAAATTATTACAATCTAGGCATTCAAAGTCTGTCTTACAGAGACAGTAGTGGATTTCTTTACTGATATTAAATCTTCTAAGACATTATTTAAAAACAATGAATTTGACACACACTAAATATTTATTCTCAAAGCAACTTTGGAAATCGTGCATGATATCTTCGATGTATAGTTATCAAATTGAGGCGTGTCGCTACACTAGGTTGTAAGTATAAGTTGTAACTTCAAATCGCACAGTGTGAACGAAGCTTATGGCTCTTCTCAAGGGGAGCTTCTAAGATTTAATTAAAATATATGTTTACTAACAATTCAGCGATATTCATTTAAAATAACCTATTTAATTTATATTTTCCATCGTTTCAATTTACCTGCATTTCTTCACTTACGGTAGACGCCAGTAACATTTTCTTTAAAACAACGGTTGAGATTATGTGGAACTTTAAATTACAGGAACTACAAAATGCATAAGGATAGAAAGAAGACAGAACGATAGAAGGGAGATAAAAGTAATATAGATGTCAAACAGTGAAGAGACACAAGACAAGACAACGTTTATGTGAAACACTTATATATACACTTGGAAATTAATTAAGCAACACCAAATTTTTTTAAGAGCAAAATTCTTCTGATTTGAAAGAAGACCATATGTCAGGAAAACGGTTATGGATTTTAGGTAGAACAATCATTTAGCAGTGTTGGAACGAAAGGTCACTCAAATAACGGTTCATACAATCAATTGGTATTTTTGTGTCAAAATCCAAGTTCCATTATGAAATGATATGAAAGTCAATATTTGCTACTGTAACGTGATCAGTGTCATTCTTTCAAGTGAAGTGATTACACTTTACTTACTGACTTTTTAACAAAAGTCACTCATTCAAGCAGTATGCACCTTCAATCTAACAAAAACATGAAACTGTAAATTTCAATAAACTTGTCTTAATGAACAAATACGGTAAACAACGTACGGTATTGGCTTGTCTAAAGCGAGAATAAGTGTTTGAAATACAAATTGAACTCAAATAATCTCAAATTATTCACAGATCATGTGGTTGTAGGCATTTTCTCAATTATCGTTAAAAAGGGACTGGAAGTTTAATGTCTGACTAGATTCTTATCTTGCATGATAAAATATGTTTAGGTGTGTGAATGTCAACTTGGTATGAATTCTAAAGTTTGAAATGTAGTTTCTCTTCTAGGACAATAGTTATTTTAGGTAAAAATTCAGTACCTTCACATTTCCCTCACATTTTCATAACTTTTGAATATGGTGAATTTTTTTTCACTGAATGAGTCGCTGAAAAAACAAATGTTATGTCTTGGGTGGTAAAATCGTTCAATTTATCCTAACAATCCCAGAGCACCACATTTCAGTTTACAAACTAGGGTGTTGCTTAATTAATTCCAAGTGTATTGTCAATGTTGGTTTCTGGTCGGAATGATAATATTCCAATTTCAAAAGCCTGCTTCAAAAACATGGGACGCAAAAATACGTAATATAATCTTCTTTAGTATTGATTTGCCATAACGTATATTCTTAATCATTGATATAATAGACCTTAGTGTGAACAACAAAATAACTTTATTTTGAAAATCTTGTATATTTTAGAAAGATAACGATGTTTTTAGTTTGACTAGATCTCTATTGGAGATAAAATTACATCCTCTCTGAAATGTGTCACGTCCGCTAAAGTTCCGGACAAAGCTTTAGAAACTCTCTAAGCGCTAAGATTGTCGTTAGCCAATGTTAACGAATGGTGCTTATGCTTTCTTAAGCACATCTAACAAAAGACCCATTTTGACTGCGTGACGCATGGACAATCATATCACTTGTTCTATTGGATAGCAGTAGTAGAGTGACGTGTCAAAAGTATTACAACAATCGCGGTTTTTCCATAGGATCCCATGTTAAATCAGTGTAGCATAGATAATTTTAATTGTTTCAATTTTCCAAATATTTTACTGACAATTAACATGACAACAGAAAAATCGACTCTGAAACACGTAAACAAAATCTGATTTTGGATACAACGCTATTTTATAAAACAGTTAAAAGATTACCAAAGTATGACCATTTTGTTTTGTCCTATAGCCATGCCTACCTGGTGCCAATGGGGAAGTGACGTTAAAGTAAAATTACCCAGTCATTATTTTGCCGTTTTCCAAAACAATGTTCAAATTTAATGAATTTGAGAATTATGAACATAATCTCAAGATGTTAGATTACAAACAGGCTAAGTTCTAAAAGTTTTTACTTACTGTCACTATCGTCAAAATTATTTATGCTACGCAAAAATAACATGGGATCTTATGGGGAAAACAGTGATTGTTGCAATACTTTCGGCACGTCACTGTAGGTCAAAATTTAAGTCGAACAACTTAACACGACCTCAACGGTTATTTCGTTAGATATACTGCATGATCCAGTGGACGTGTAACATTACATATACAATCGAGACTAGAACCAGATGTCAGGCTTCTATGCCTTTTCAAGTATTTCATCATTAAGAAATTTGAGCTCCAAAATTATTGTTGGGGTTTTGCGTTATAACGAAGATGTTACTTACAAAACCTGTCCTCGCTTTTACGTGATCCGATAGGGGGACCCTGTGTTGTTGGGGGCGGGGTAAAACCAGCTGTCAATCAACCAATCACGTGATATGAAATGAAGTGCAACACACAAGCAGACATGAGCATTACGTGAACACAAACACTTTACACACAGGAGAATACATGTTTTTTTCGCGTGTTTCCAATTTTGTAAATTTTCGGAAAGAACGTTTCTCAGTCTTCGGAAAATAGGGATGCTAGTTAAAGTGTTTGGTCCGAAAAAGGTAATACTCCTCCATATTTCTGAGGATACAGATTAGAATCACATATGAAAGAGACATTTTTTCCAAATATTAACCTTTGAAAACTACTTCTACATGTATTTTGTTTTTGGAAAGAATGAATGAATACTTTAAGCGTAAATATAAAGCCATTGGCGTAGAAGCTCATCAAGGTTAAATAATAAAACAAAATTTTATAAAATATAAAAAATAGGAGGTAGTTGTCATAGGGTGAAATAGGGTTAAATGTATCATGTTTGTATTCTCAAATCCATGTGTGGTGTTTTAAGATCTTGGCCTCATTCTTTAGTATGAAAATAATCGTTTTATGGGTTCTCAGCGTCCTGGGAGAACTATAATCCTTTTAACTACCCTTCCGAATTCTCCATTATCCGCTTCTCCTATGAAAATGCCATTTTAAGACTAGTGTTCTGTTCACTCCAGTCTTGTTTCTTTTTTTATTATATTGCGTTTTTCAAAACTGCAGTGAAATAACAGATTTAGGTCAAATAGTCATCACTAGACACAAAAGAGCAAGGCCATTATAAACACAGGTCATCTACAAAGAAGGTCTAAACATACACATGATGATTGATATTTGACAAACAAAGAAGATGAACAAGATGAACTGATGGACTGATAGAGCCGTGCTTCAGTCACCGAGATGACATGCTTTAGAACAGACGGACTCAGATAAGGTACTAGGATTACGAATTACTGATATATGAAAGCAGAGTGAAAATAGATATTGATATTTGAGGTAGAATTATCTTCAACAATTTAATACATATTTTAATAACATCATAAAACAAAAACTGTGTCTACCTCAAACCCTCTTGTTCGATTCAAATTTCATTAAAACAAACCTTAGATAATGTTTTCACAAACAGGTCCAGTATAGTAGCTTATATGTGCTTAGATACATGAATATGTTAAGAAAGTAACGAGAGTCAAATGGTTATGTAAACTCAAAAAATCTAAATATTTCACAGAATAATTAAAGCCTTAGTTATATGTTCCAAGTTTAACAAAAGTCAAATGATGCATAAACAACAATCAACATTATAAAATATCAGCATGCTCTTCAATAACCTGTATATATCAACGACATACTTACGTTCATTGGTCATGAATGTAAATCTGGAGTTGGGGTCGCCCCATCCATAACTGTTATATGCTCTTATCTTCACGTCATATACTGTGTTAGGTGAAAGGTCGGAGAAACTGTAGGACTGCGCATGCTCCGTGGCCCCTTCCTTAGCTTCGGCCTTGACATCGTAAGTTTTCCAGTCGGATTCAGCCGTGTCATTGACCTGATGATTTTATGAGTGTTTCATTCAGTACGTCAGTAAATGAGAAATATATATTTGCACACATTGATCCAGAAATTTAGAACCATGGCATTAGTTTTGTCTGATCCGTACGGACGAACGCACGGACAAACTGACACTGAGTGAATGACTGGGGATAACAACACGTAACTGCGGAAAAAATCTGCTATATATACTATACATATTCTTAACTAGACATAAAACGCCTGAATTCTTTTTACGCTTTACATTTGATTTCTTCGGTAATTTAATATACAGTAAAAGTGTAAGTAAGAAACAACCGGCAATATTGCAAAACATAACAAGTTTAAGGAAAACAGTATACACACCTCTCGAAGCATGATGTTATAGGTTTGGGGTAGCACTGCTGACGTCACAGTCCACATGACATCATACACGGAGGAGAAATTGCCCGTCTTACTGCTCACGATGGTCACTTTGCTCGGCAAGGCTGAGAGGGATATACAAGAACACATCATGTCAGGATACTGCACCAGAAGCCAAACATACGTCTTACGACTCCACCCCTCTAGCCCCCTGTTGTTACAAGCCACTAACTAGTACCTCTAGTATGACTCAATGGTGTGGTCAACTATTGATTACGGTTCTGCTATATGGGGGACTTACACAATTCCAGCAATTAACACCGTCCATAACCGTGCAATGAGATTTTTTATGGGGGTAAGAAAGTTTACGCCTACCAGAGGAGTTGCGGGAGACATGGGTTGGGTACCCCCGGTTGTACGGCAATGGAAAAGTGCATGTCGAGTCTACAAGAAATGTGTGGAATCAACCAAGACAGGTTATGTATTTTGTGCAATATTGTTCGAGGTGAGACCTAAATAAATTATCTGTCTGTCTGTCTGTAACACTTAATATCCACTCTAACTACTAAATATTTATGTATTTTGTGCAATATTGTTCGAGGTGAGACCTAAATAAATTATCTGTCTGTCTGTCTGTCTGTTAAACTTAATATCCTAGAGGAACGGGGGCTAGAGGAATGATCATGATGCCCGTCTTACTTTGGGTTACATAACAATTGATCCCACCTTTCTTAATGAGAAATGGGACAATGAAAAGAAATATTTTAGAATATATAATATTATTTTTTTCAAATTAGCAAGTTTATAATGTCTTTTATCCAAAATGTAAGAAAATATGGGGGTGACCGAATGATTTAGAGAGTTATCGACATTAATAATAATACTGCAAATTACACAATTTTTAACCGACTTGGTCTACCTAAAGCACGCGCATTCAATGAATAAACTCGGAATACTTTCAGATACATGTTAATCGCATACGGGGATATGTAGCAAGTTTATATTTTGAAAATCAATGTCTCCGTTATAAGAACAGAATTAAATTAAGCACTTTTTGAAGAAAAATGTCACTTCTATCATCGTTTTTCGCACATATATCTTCACCGACCCACAGATGTTGCTAAAACTGCAACGTGATGTGCGCAGCTGAATGAACGAACGAATTCAGATATAATAATAGGGGGTCACCGAGCGTTTAACATCATTCTCGTTACCATGACAACGTCTCCTAAATTTAAGAAAATGAAGTGTTTCTCAGGCATTGGCAAAATAAATTTAGAATTTCACTTTTGCTGAACCCGAAATTCATTTGTCCACAAAATATGTGTGTGCAGGAACGGTTGTGTTTCCGTTTTGTATACTGCTACCACTTCAAAGCTATAGTTTAATGGGTAAAAATATTCGCCCCTCGTTATTATTTTTTCAAACAAAGAAAAATAGTTCAACCGCCCTCGTCACTTAATAATGAAACTGAAATAATGTACCCGAGAAACATTTAACTTTTTATGCAGCCTAATTATAAGAATGAAATTTAAGCTTCACAAAGCATTATAATAACTAATTTATACTTTTCAAACACGGCTGAAATACACACCACATATCACTAATAAAGCTTTAGAGGCTAAAACTGCTAGAAAATCTGGCAGAATTGAATTAATTTGTTAAACACGATATATCAGCTGGTATCCAACAGAATTTGGCCATAGGTCAGCTGATAAAATATAATGGTCGGTCCATGACTTGTATAATGCAATCAACCAATACACATTTAGAAGATTTGTTACGGTTGATTATTAAGATAATTTTGCAATGCATATAAATTACAAGATTTCAAGATTAAAGATGATGGTTTGTGTGGGAATTAAAATTAACTCATCGCAAATGACTACTAGACTCATTCCTTGTATATATGTATACTTATGTACCATGTATAATGTAATGAAAAGTTTTCGGACACAAATACTTTATCTTTATTCATTTCCAAATTCATCACAAATAACGGCGTTATAAATGTTGGTTTATAATGTAAACTAGTGTCCAAAAGAAACGATACCATCTATTTTTTTAAAGTGATTTTCTTCGTATGAACACATGATTTTGCGTATCCCACATCCAAAATGCAGTTTATTCAATCGAAAATACCGAGAACATGCTATCACATGTATGTATGTATGTATGTATGTATGTATGTATGTATGTATGTATGTATGTATGTATGTATGTATGTATGTATATGTATGTATGTATGTATTTATGTTTGTATGTATGTATGTATGTATGTATGTATGTATGTATGTATGTATGTATGTATGTATGTATTTATGTTTGTATGTATGTATGTATGTATGTATGTATGTATGAATGTATGTATGTATGTATGTATGTATGTATGTATGAATGTATGAATGTATGTATGTATGTATGTATGTATGAATGTATGAATGTATGTATGTATGTATGTATGTATGTATGTATGAATGTATGTATGTATGTATGTATGTATGTATGTATGTATGTATGTATGTATTTATGTTTGTATGTACGTATGTATGTATTTATGTTTGTATGTATGTATGTATGTATGTATGTATGTATGAATGTATGTATGTATGTATGTATGTATGTATGTATGTATGAATGTATGAATGTATGTATGTATGTATGTATGTATGTATGTATGTATGTATGAATGTATGTATGTATGTATGTATGTATGTATGTATGTAAGTATGTATGTATGTATGTATGTATGTATGTATGTATGTATGTATAGTCGCAGGGCATTGTTTACTTTTAATCGTTTTTCTTTGACATTAGTTTTCTTAAGTTGACATGTTTATTTCACAAAAACTCCTATTTATACTACCTAAGGCTTTCATAATTTTATATAACATCGGGTTTTCATACATGCATCATAATAAAGCGGCAATGAGTTTAATGATAAACACAGATGAGTTGGTCACGCACATCTTGCTATGACAAACGTGGGTGCTGCGTGTCGGGCGATGTGACTGTCACTGTGACCTCATTTTATTTGAATTAAATATAAAAATACATTTCTTTTACAGCAGCGATATTTCGGTCATTTGATTCCTGATAAGAACGGAGCAAAACGATATGTTAAAAAGTATTTATTACGTCCTTTGAAAAACGCATTATTTTACATTAATAACGTTTCACTCTTTGGACTTCATTATTCGGTGAACAAATTTCCTAATAAAAACATTGGTACTCAAATTTATATTAATTATTAGTTTTCGGACCGATCTGTATTTTAAGTACCTTAAGTAGTGATAAAGCACTTCGACGTCATTGTTAATTGTTTGGCTTTGTTTTTTCATTCGCTGGCAAGGAATTATTCTTCTTTCAACGAATTTAAATACAAGATTCCACATGTAAGGAGATTTCAGCCATAGTGATTTTTTCATGAACATTTAAACCTCAGAGGTTGGGCGGGGGTTAATGCAACATCCCGTTATATACCTCGTCCTGTCCTGTACACCAAACAACAAGGATATACGAGAAACAAAACCGTGTCAAAGTGAAGAATATAAGAAAAAGGGACGATAAGTAATTGTCAGCCAGATGTGTAACCTCTGTCGGTGTAGACACCAAAGAAAGGGTGACATGTGTTATACTGTGTTGTGCCCCTCGGCAAGACACTTGATCCACATTGCACACATCTGTTTAAATGGGTACCGGGACACGGGGAGCACGGACCTATATGGAGCGCTTATCACTGGTACCGAAAGCACAATTTCTACAGGGTAATAAAAGAAATTATGCGTTTTGAATAGTAGTAGTAGTAGTAGTAGTAGTAGTAGTAGTAGTAGTAGTAGTAGTAGTAGTATCTGAATTATTCACACGACGTCATCCAAATACAAACCTGTGACCATAAGCTCTACAGATGCGGAACCTTTCTTGTTGCTGACCTTGCAGGAATAGGAGCCAAGGTCATCGTTCTTAAGTCCCCGGATGACAAGACTGTAGTCGACCTTAAAGCCCTTCCGGACAACCAGCAGCTCTTTGTGTTGAGGGAGGTCCCTGAGGTTGAGGAGGGTACCGTTGTGACGCCACTCCACGGCAGGGTGGGGTTGTCCACTCACGATACACGGCACCTTGGTCCGAATCCCAGGCCCCGTATGCACAGTTTTGGATTTGGTGTGAATCATAGGTTTGTCTGCAATGAGAGAAGATTCGCATATATAACATTAGTTTTATTAAAATATCAGAGTGTTCTCAAGGTCAAATATATCAAGGCCTATCATTGACAATGCTTCTTTGCGAAGATCTAGGTCACGAGTTCAAAATGTATGACCTTATTGGAAAGGTCTCATCACCAGACATGTGAAGTATCAAAGGCCTATCACGTTATGGCCAAGGTTATCCTTTTCGAAAAATGTTCCCTGTGTCAAGGTCAAGGTCACAAGGGAAAACAATATGACCTCATATGAAGCTCATCGAAATAAATAAACATGAGAAGTATCAAAGGCCAAACATTGACCAATCATAAGTTATGGCCAAGGGTTTCATTCGGTCAAATGGACATGTGAAAAGCAATACACTAAATATCTGCCACATAAATTACATTTCAATAATACGATTTGCCAGTGAATACAACATCACAAATTCTAAACTGCCCAGTGACTTTTGATCACGAGGATTGTTGGTCTATTGTCTAACTTAATGGACGTTTCAGAACATGTTAAACAGTCATTGAGCAGTGGCGTAGGAACGGTTTTTGGGGTGGGGGGGGCCCAATTTCTTTTCTTGAGAGCGGGGGGTGGATCGAGCTTGGGTCAGAATACCCCGTCTGTGTTGATTGGGAGGGGGGGGGGATTAGCTTCTCAGGATGACGGGGGGGGGGGGGGGGGGGGATCTTAGTCATTTTTGATGGGGTTTATAGCGTGTTTCACTGATTATTTAAATTTACAATCACGTGACCTTGCTTTGGGGCCAAAAAAAGGTCACGTGACCTTACTTTGGGGCCAAACAAAATCACGTGACCTTACTTTGGGGCCAAAGAAGTCACGTGACCTTGCTTTGGAAGACAAAAATGTCACGTGACCTTGCTTTTGAGGCCAAAAAAAGTGACTTGATACAGGTGTGGCTCTAAAAAATCGATTTTATGTCAAGAAAATACACCAAATTGTACCTAGATCAAATCAGAAATGAACATTTGAAAATGTTTTTGAACTGAAACATGCACCTGAATAGAATAAGCACCGTTAACACATTTTAAAGGCGGAAATTTTTAAAAAATATAATAGAAATCATTCATTTTGAGAGAAAGGACAGAATGTCCTAGCTGTGAAAGGGACAGAGACCTATACTCGCGAGATAGTTGACAGTTAGCATGTATCATATTCCTAGTTCTTTTGTTCTTAATATTTCGGATAATAATCATTACAAATGTTTAATCTGCATATGCTGCGTTTACACTAGGCCACGATTAGTCCATAATCGCAACAATTTGGAATTTTTTAGTGCGTGTGTTAGGGTACTCAGGACCATATAGTTGCAATTGCAAGGGATATGTATGAGCTTCAATATTTGCAGACAAGACAACGGAAGTCACGATAAAATGGAAATAAAATAGGATTGAAATAAAATCGACAAGTTTTACTTGTTCCAGAAACGGAGAGAGAACATTCATATCTCAGTTCGATCAGAATTAATCCTGAAATAGCATCCAAAATGACATATTGTTTGAAAAATTACAATTCATAATCCAAGAGACCAATACAAAGACTTTTCATTCTGTAGAAGGTCATAAAACCATGACACCCAAAAGTTACCAAATCTATTAATTATAATCCCCACTTGCCAAGGTGCTTGTACACAGAACTTCAACTTTCTAGATTTACTGGTTCTGGAGAAAAAGACAAATATAGTCCTTGAGTTTGTGGCCCCTGAGGACCTTATTAGGGATCAATAGGTCACCAAGAATCAGAATCTCCGCTTGCTAAGCTAACTGTACTAATGATTCCAGTTCTCTGGAATCAGTGGTTCTGGAGAATAAGACGAAAATAGGTTTTAATGCTGTGGTTCCTTGGGCCCTTATTAATCAAGATATCCATGATCTAAGGAGTGACAGTAGGAGTATGTACACGAAATGCCAACTGTCTGTAGTCACTACAGAGCTGGTTCTAGAGAAGAAAGACGAAATATGTTTTTGAGGTCAGGTCTGATGAGCTAAAAACGTTTTCAGGAGTGGCCAATGTTGCCCTTACTAGGGGTCACATGGTCACCAAATGTACAATTTCAATCCCAAATATCTTAGGATTCGATATTTCAACTTTCTAGCTCTTACTTCAGGAGAAAAAGCCTAAAATAGGTTTTTTGGGCCATGGCATCTGAGGATCACCAGGGCCACAAACTCGGCAATTTAAGATCCCCATTTTCCGATTTTTGAAACGTATTAAAAACGTATCAAAGCACCCTCCTCCCACCAAACACAGCTATAGGAAGTACATTCTTTTCAATTTCGTCTGAAAATTGGGGTTGCCATGTCGTATTTTCAATAGAAGGTGCTGTAGGATCAAAATTTTCATCCATATTAGTGTTAAAAATAGGGTGAGGACTCGTCATATTATCTGTTTCTGAAACAATAGAATGAGAAAAGAAATTTTCTTCAAAATTGACACAGACTTTTTGCTCCTAGAAGGCGCTATTTAATTTTTTTCGTGGGTGAAAAGTGGGGGGGGCCGTGCCCCCCCAGGTTCAGAAGTGGGGGGGCCCGGCCCCCCCGGGCCCCCCCTGTTCCTACGCCTATGTTGAGTAGTGTTTATCGAATTCACACCTACAAAAAGATCACATGTGCTGTTTCAAGTTCAGATGATTTCACTAAACCTGAATATCCATATCCAATCGCCAAATATTTCCAATGCAAATCGAGCAACAGCCTTTTACACGTCCCATAGATGTACAGTAGAAATATGACCTAATAAACATTACCAACCCGCATCTGTTTTAGATATGCTGTGAATAAGTTTCCAAAATTACGTTTGACCAATTGGTGCGCGTCATTGTCCGGTTTTCGATCATAAATCGCGACTTCCACTTTTATATTGTCACTAAACTGAGTGGACTACGTTAAATTGATAATTTACAGCAACAGTCGGTACTTCTCGATAAAATAACACCATTTATAATGTTTGACATAATGTGACTCCAACGACATAATTAATCATGGGCTCTTTACGGGTCGCATGGTGCGAACCTAATATGACCATGAAAAATTTGTCGTTAAATGTACACAGAAATAAAATCATAAAAGTCTTCATATATAAAATACAATTTTTATTTGAGTTTACTGCACTCTTGATGAGTAGGATACATCTGATTAGTTACTGATCACAATTCATTTCTAATCGATCAATATCTGGTCTGAAATGACGGTCAGGGGTCAGAGGTCAGAGGTCAGGGGATTCGACATCTTCCGTACGCATCGGGCCATATATGCACTTTTAGAAAATGCATACTGATCGTTGCCACAACTCGAAGGGATTTCTGAGACAGAGTCAGCGCCACCTATCGTCCAAAGCTAAGAGAGTTATGTCCCCTCTATTGACCAATCAAATCGGTTGTTACTAACCCAATCGATCCAAAAGTTGGTAATGCACCGACAGCTCTACAAATTGCTTTGGGATTTTTCATCTCGGATGTTAAGCTCATTTGCATAATACAGGTTCAAAATGGACTTTAACTTCAATGGGAAAATTAAACAAGAGAGCTAGTATCAAATCTTTAATAAACTTGATTTGTTTCATTTACCCGCACGTTGTGATTTAGTTTTATCACTAATTAATCGAACGTAATCAGCGTAGTATGGGTAATTCAAATTAAAATAAGAAACGTTCACCCAACGTGTCTGTGCGTGATTTGTAAACTCGCATTTGATTAGTCTACACCACAGCTCGTGTTACTTCCTGTCTCAGGAATCCCTTCGAGTTGTCGCAAGGGTCAATATGAACTTTCTAAAAGTGCATATGTGACAAGCACGGGGCAGGGTAAATAGGTCGTTTGCTTGATGACGTGGAAACGTGCCATTAGTGGCGCTTAAAAGGTAAACTATTTAAGAAATAATCATGAGAACTAGTCAAATGAATTTCACCCAAGACATTAATCATTTTCATTGGATAAAGGTTTGATAATCCTTTACCTTTTTTAACTCTCAGTCTATTTAAAAATCATTAAGACTGGAGTGATGTCTTGCGTGGTGTTATTTGTCTGTGTTACACTTCGTGATGCTTTTAGACGGACACGATATATTAATAAAACATTCTGGGTTGAAGGGAAAGTTATTATGAACTAATTAAGTAGAGTTACACAGTGCTTCACGTGCAAAAGACACGTCCCATAAGATATTTCAACACAAAGCCCTTTGAAATAGCAATTTTAACATTCCAAGTGATTCTGATTTATGAAATAACGAGTAATTACACTATTGAAGAAATACAATATCTACTTTCTCTGACAGCATTATTTGGTTTTATACTCTTTAACATGTGGGAACGTTTCTTTTGCACGTGAGTATATTTAGAGCCTCAAACATGCAGAAACATTAAGACATAAAACACTGCGTAAGAGCGTCTTTATCTAAATATATTAAAAAAGAAAATAGAAATATCAGCAATTAAGTACTTTAAAGGGGCTGTAGCACGTTTATCAAATTTACCATTTATATTGATAGTTTACATAATTTATATTTACATAAGAGGGTAAAACATCTTATTAGACAAACCAATTATCCCTAGTGGTACGTAGTGTTGCGTATAAAGCAAAAATTGCATGGCGGCCATTTTAATGTGAACACATTTTATTATTTCGAAATAATAAAACGACTATGTACACTCATTTTTAACTTGATTTTCCCAAGAAAGAAGGGTGTTTTACTATTAGTGACATTATTTTCATTACATTACATCAACTTATTTGAGCCCAAAAACATGCTACTGTCCCTTTAAAAACTTCATACGCGACACATCGACCCATTGGGTCAGTCCATCACTTGTGTCCACTGAACCGTGAACATATGAACATTATACAGAGACTCAACATTGACTGTCAATTATTACATTAATTAAAGGCGCTGTAGCACGCCGTTCTTACTGAAATAAAGTGATCTCAAGTTAAGGTAAATTAACGCTTTCAATGGATGAATAATACTTCTCAATCAATAAAAAGAGTTCCAAAACGAATGTACATGATTTGGTTAAGCCATGCGAGTCCATTTCAATCAAGCGGCTATTTTAATGTGTTCACATTAAAAGGGCTGCTCGAAGGTCGTTGAAGTGATCTGACTGGTGTAGTGATACCTCAACAATCGAAGTAGAGTTTTAATTATGGCACCATGATTGAATGGTGAATCATTTTGCTGTCTCAACTTGAGACCAACAAAGCTACCTCTCACACTGAAGAGTTCCAAACCACGTACTGTAGCGTTATACGTCGCACCATTTCCTTCCAATATGGATAGCCGTTTTCTATAGTTACAGCTTATCGAGTCGTGTAATGATTGTTTTACCTTCCAACGCCATTATATATCGTATAAACTTTAATAATAAATGGCAAATTTGAAAAAGCAGAATTTGAAGAAGAAAAAACGTGCTACAGCGTCTTTAAACCTAGTAGTGTACACTGACCAAGGTAACTGTGCATATTATTTCCGTCGAGAGAATAGAAGAAAACTAGATTTTAGAAAGTCATCTTTTGGGCATCAAGGGCACAAGGTCCCCAAGTTCAATATGTTTCCTCACAGGCCAAGAAGTGCACGAGCCAGATGAACTTAACTAAGACACAAACAAGTCAGAATGTGCGGTGCAATGAATTGTAGATAACATTTCCTACTCTGCGTATAGTAATCTGCTTCTACATTTGCTCGAGCTCTGAACATTGCTTACAGCGCTCACGTTCTAGTTTGACTCTGGGACAACGACGTTTTCTGTAAACCTACGGACGGACAGACAGACAGATGAGGCGGTGATAAAATACACACAGACAGACAGGCAGGCTCAAACACCAAAGACACAACCTCGTCAAACCCCAAAATGACAATTTACAGTTTTACTGAAAGTTGTCAATGATATATCGGTAGGACCAAGTAGGACTCACAGAAGACGTCGATGCGTATGCTGTCCGTGTCTGGCTCCCCCACTCCGTTGTACGCTGTACATCTGTACAACCCACCGTGGTTGTATTCGAGGCTAGTCAAGGTGAGTGTATCCCCCATTCGTTTCTTCTTTCCATCTGGTAGGGACGCATCCTTGTGATAAAATATACGATTAGTACATACAGCATCATGTCCCCGAAAGGTACTTGAGAGAAGTGTAGAGAGTTTTGAACTTTTCATGGCACTAAGACATCTTGCTCTGTTACTGTATAACTATCTATATAGAGATTTAAAAATCTATACCGAGAAGATCAAAATTATATTATTTGAGTAAGTGATTTCATGATGCCTTCAACGCGTGACCAAGCACACCTGGGCCAATACAAGAACACTTCGGCCAATACGAGAATAACTGGGTCAATGCAAAAATACCGCGACCAAAACAGTAACAATTCGGCTAATACGTTAATAATGGGCCAATACAGTAACAATTCGGCCAATACATTATTAAATTGGCCAAAACAGTAACAATTCGGCCAATACGTTAATAATGGGCCAAAAAAGTAATAATTCGGCCAATACATTAATAAATGGGCCAAAACAGTAACAATTCGGCCAATACAATAAAGTTTTGTCACCACAAAAGTTGTCTCATAAGAAAGAAACTATGTAACTAAACAATGTTATGCTACAAAACGTTTCAATACTTTCCCGATATTTACATTTAAAAAATCCTGGAGTTTTGGTGTTCAAAAATAGATTTAGTTATACTGAGAAATGAAAGTCAATTTTGTTTTTTTGCAGCGTGATTAACTCCATTCTTTCAAGATAAATGATCATACTTTATGACACCTTAAAGGTACCTGTTAAAGCAGTATGTACTTTTAAAATCGTACATTTTGGAAAAAGGCAAATTTAATAAAAGTCATCTGATGACGACATACGGACACCATTAACTGTAGTGGCCCCTCTGAGTAGAGCTATGTGTTTAATTACCGGATTGAACCCAAACAAATCCAAAATGCATTCCAAATCGATTGATTATAGCCTTTTTTTTAAAACGTGTTGAAATTGAGAAAATTTTAATTTCAACAACCAGTTACTCCCTTATCTTGCATGATGAAAGATGATTTGATGTGTGAAAGTCAACATGGAAACTGAAACCTAGAGATTATCAGGTGGTGTTGTCACAAGGACAATATTAATTTTTGGAGAAATGTCAACATGTCAACATGAATAATTTGTCTTTTGAAAACCTTAGTCACATATATAATCGTTCTGTTTTGGATGTCGAGAGAGATTAATCCAGTCAAATTAGCGAAACAAAGCCATAGCATCACATTTCAGTTGTATATCTAGGTGTGCTTAAGTTTTTCCCAGGTGCATACATGCAATAGTAAACGGTAACATTTATATTCTTAGACGCATTGGTTTACCACTGACATCATCTAACTTCTACAACGAAAACAAACAAAAAATACGGAAAAAAGTAATCATTTATTCATATTAGCCTCGGCTACGCCTCTACTTTCAAATACTATTGACATCGGAACTGTAACTCTACCAGAACGGAAAGGAGACTTGATTAATGAGGCTAGATGATACCGAACGATACCAGGGTTTAAATACATATGTGTATATCCATATTAGCCTCGGCTACGCCTCTAATATCAAATACTATTGACATCGACTCTGTAACTCTAAAGGAGACTTGATTAATAGATGATGCCGAACGTACCTCTCTAGACCAGGTGATGTTGGGCTGAGGTTTTCCAGTAGCTGCACATTGCAGGGTGATGTTCTCCTTCAGTGTAGATTCAATGCGAGCTGTTTTGTTCAGGAGCTCAACCTCCGATTGTACTGTGGAGGAAGTATTAGATATACTCACAATAAAGCAGTCGGCATTAAAAGAGAATTGAAATCGGATATCATAAGATTTTGAATACAACTGTCAACGTCTTAAGATGAAAAACGTGAAAGACGGGTGCTAACAGTTGGTAGGACATGTTCAGCTATGGATGCAGATACTAGTACCGTTATCAAGCAAGTTATGGTAACGATGCTAGTATCTGCATCGAAACGTCCCACTCATTGCAATGAAGAAGTTGACTATCCATAGAACGTGTTCTCATTCATCATACCAGCTTCATTCCTCTTCCTGCTACTCCCGTTGCGTTCGAGTGTGGTATTAAAACACATTGACAATAATGGTTATCTTAAGTCTCCAGCAAAAGTCAGATGATATTAAAGGAATGCTACATGTATGATATGAGTTGCATGAAAACCAAAGGCGAGTTTGAATGACAGGTGCTAACGGGAAGGTCGGACATGTATAGATCAGAGGTCATTAACCTCAGAACAATACAGTGTCAATACTGGTCTGAGCATTCGCAGTTGGTCAATAAGAGAATTCCATGTCATTTGGCAAACAAAGATTAACTCTTGAGAAGGTGCAATAATGCTCAATGAACATACTGTCATTCATCAAATGTATCGTTTTGGCCGGGTTAAAAGATAATCAATACTTTATGTTCAATAAGGAAGCACTAGAAAGTATTTGGAAATATACCTGTGACATTGATGAAAGAACGCTGGTATATTGGCGTAAGTGACGTCACTTGACACTCGTATTGACCTTCGTCTGATAGCGTCACGTTGATCATGCGCAAGTTATACTTCCCGTTGATCGTGAGACGTGTGGTGTCGCCCCCTATCACCATGTGGTTCATGGACAGGACGGCGCCATTGTGGGACCAGAGCACGTTCTGCGCACCTGAAATTATGCAATTATAGACTGGTGAATTCGATCAATACATGTGTTTATGTACCCGAGAAAACAATATTAAACCAAGGACCAAGTCCGCGGTCAATATGGTTTTCTCGGGATCCATTAAAACATGTATTGAACGAATTTACAAGTCCATAATTGTTTTATTGTGTATGTAATACAGAAACTAAAGGAAAACAATGAAATACAGTCAAAAATATAATTTGGTTTGGACAGCTGGGACGTCATGGTAACAATAGCATGACGTCATGCAACAATCTTTTGACGTCATGCAACAATCATTTGACGTCACTCAACTCAATATGGCTTTTGGTCGGATTCGGGCAAGAATCAACATGCTCTTCTGTCGACGGTCACGCCTCTCGACCAATCAGATCGCTTGATAAACACGCTCACATAATAAAGTTTGTTATTGCTGAGGCGTGGCTGAATCGATGGTACCCCTTTTTCGCTTTAATAAGGAATCTCCACATGTCACCCCCTACATTTAAATCATAAACAAACACCTTCAAATACAATGGAAACAAGATTGTGTAGAAATTGACCAATCTTGAACTTCCTGGGATGCTGAATGTAGCGAAATCTCACGTATATGACTTTGTTTCATTGTGATGAAGTTATACATGCATCTACATGTATGTATGTGTGTACTCACCCAAGTTCTCCACTTGACAGAAGAGCGTGACATCTGTACCCTGCATAACAGCCAGACCCTGGGCTTCGCTGAGAAACTCCTGACCTGGTGAAGAGAAATGTATTTCATATTTAATAATTAGG